>JAOVYW010020144.1:10869-33718 GCA_025775045.1 Hiodon tergisus | reverse complement strand
CACACACACACACACACGAGGGCTGGCCGTAAGCACACACACACACACACACACACACACACGAGGGCACGGGCGCACACACACACACGAGGGCGCACACACGAGGGCTGGCCGTAAGGAACAATAGGGCATCTTATTAGTCTCCAACCTCCCCTTCACCTCCCTCAGCAGCCTCCTGAGGAGGAGCACGGAGGGATTGGGGCTCATTTAGACTCATTGCAGATGGGTAACCCTTGTATGCACACAGTCAGCTCAACCTTCTATACAAACTGAGCAGCGGAATGCAAAGCAACAGGCCAAGCAAAAAAAAAAAAACTTGCCTGTAAACCAGAGACAGACACATTTAGTCAGACTACCATCTTGGTAAAATCCAGGGGCCCAGATTTTTCCATTAGCCTTAATTTTAATTAAGTATATATAAAAATTAAAAAAAACACACACCGATATGCGCTGCTTTTCACGGACTTGACATTCAATTTCCGAGGAGCCACGGTGCCAAGTCAAAAAAAACAAAACAACGAAAACAAACTAATTTAGGCACACACTGGCAAAGTATTAGGTCATTTTCTTTGCATGTTCAGGACTGCCAACTTCAGCCCAGCAACACCAGCTATAAAACTTGATCAAAACGAAACCCGATAGGAGATCTATCACACAACACTGCTCGGTTAGGTAAGATCTGCAGTGTGCCCATGACCGCTTAATCAGCCTTTTACCTTTACCTCAGTTATCTCAACTGACCCCAATGCTTTTCCTGGAGGCCAATCAGCAAAATCAGATTAGCAAGGAAGGGCACTGAAAACACACAACAGCGATTAAACGCAAGGTAGGGACAAAATAAGACTCCCCAGAGAAATCAAATTACACTGAGGGTGAATTTTAAGTCAGAGCTTGTGCGCGTTTGTGTGTGCGTGCGACGACAGCAATTAATGTAGTAGGGCGATTTAAAATGTCACCCTAGCCTGATCTCAAATGGGTTATATGCACACAGAATGTGAGCCACTGACAAAAAACGACGACGCAAGAGCCATTTTTCACAAAAATGTCTCTCAAGCCCATCTCTCTTATGACATTTAATTCTCCATAGTAACAGCTTTATGACCTCACATATCCCTGCAGCCAATGAGGGGAGGGCTTTTTGCCTTTTAACCTAGAAAGGCTGCTGGCCCCTTCTCTTGGTAAGGCTGTGACGAGGGGTCAAATTACAGTGTTACATCGCCACACACTCCAAGGCTTTATACTCCCTTTGGGGACACTGCAGTTGGGACGGGGTGGGGGAGGGCTGTCCTTGTAATTCAAATGGAGCACAGAGTACTCTTTAAGATGCACAAACTTGTGTAATACCAAAAACAGAAATGCTAAATCAAAGTCTGGCCATGTGGGGGGGGAATAAAGAAGAATCATGAATTCAAATCAAAACCACAATATCCACATTTTACAACGCGTGGTCCGCATAAAGGCAGCATTGTAAACACAGTTAAGGAATGATGTCTCGGTCAAACAGGGGAAATAAGACACACGGCTTCCCCAAGGCCTGCTGCACGGACTACAGGCTGCCTGCTAAAGAGCACTACGGTCCAGGCCAGGAGACCTTCATTCCCAAACCGCACGCCAGGCAGCAGCCACCTTCAGGTGTGTGTGCGCACCAGTATCCACACAGCACCTGAGAAAGGCAGAGACCAAGTGTAAAAACGCATCTCCTAGACTGACAAAATCCCCTTCATTGCCATTAAAACAAATAAAACTGTAGGACTTGTTTAACAACTGCAGTGAGCACAGTGGCCACTGGGAAGCGATAACTAGCGCAGAAAAGAAGTCAGATGGGGTGTGGTCACCCCCAAAGAGCATACAATCCGGGGGGTGTAAATGTTCTCATTGCCAGGACATCATCATGTGACTAAAATGACAAATGAGTCACACAAAAGAAACCCCAAAGACTCCAACCAAACTGTGGGCCATTTAGATAGCTATTCATGTAGATTTCTGGGGCCAATTAGTCTCCATGCACATCATGACATATAGCAACCTCTCACCTGAAAGGAACGAACTCAACACGTTTGCCCTGCAACTCGGCTCTCTATAATATCAAAAGGACACGCACACGCGCAAAGATTCCCTGTAAATTTCTGCATCCCTCGTCTTGCTTCTGCATTACGTTGAGGACATTGCGAGGACCTCAGCTTGCCTCTGCACCTCCATCAGGGCCCGGAAGCAGAGGTGCGAATCTCTCCGTGAGGGCGTAACTTTTACTGCCTGCTCTGCCATAAATGAGGGAAGCACAGCAGCCAGCCAGCTGAGCAATTAGCAGGAAGAGTGACTGTCCACCAGTGCAGGACACAGGACCTCACGCTCATCCACCAGTCAGGCACCAATGCCAGGCTTGCCCTAACGACCCGCTTTCCCCATGCAGACTGGACAGCCATGTCCGTTGACACAACAATAAAAAAATAAAAGACCCCTGCCATCTCTTTGATCTTCTTCACAGGGTGGGATTGGGGGGGGGGGGGGAATTTGTCCCCTAGCCTTAATAAAGAACGCCTTGACCATGATTCGCAGGGCTCACAACAACATGTGTACCGATTTTTCAAAATCAGAAATTTAGCTGAAATAAGGCAACTCACTGAGCGACATGGGTCAATGAACCCACATCCTGGGCAATTCAACATGCTTTCAAAAATTCGTTCATCCATCTTATTCTTATTAGTAGCAGCATTATACACTATATAAATAGTATTTATGTAAATACCAAAGGACCAAAGAATACAATTCAATATAAATGGGGAGAGAAGAGTACCTCATCACCAGGCAACCACAGACAAAGACAGCACATGGCAGGTGATCATTTGTTGGCTATAAAATACACATCCGCTACACACATCAAAAATCCAGAAGTCATTTGAAGGTAAAAGCAAAAGAAAGGCGTTCACTGACTAATTACAGAATGCCGCCCCTTTGAGTCATAACAAGGGACTGAAGTCGCACACAATCACACCCAGAGAGGGCGGGGTGGGGGTTCGTTACGGCTTCCCAGAGGCGTCTGTGTTCGGAGCCCAGGCTAAGCCAGGGGGGCCACACAAAATTCCACTTCCGTACAATCATTGTATCCACATTCAGCGCTACAGTTTAGGCTCCCCGTGATCCATTTTGGATTAATTAGCTTTTAAGAAGTCATTTTTACACACACACACACACACACACACACACACTAATGAAAACCTTTTCCCAGGGAGTGTTCAGAGGCCCGGAAGCCCAGAGGACTCCGCACGGGGCTCATTAACTCCAAACTCCCGGTTACTTAGTGACGGAACACTCTCCGCAAAGCGGCAGTAAAGACCAAGAGTAAATAAATGAGCGCCACATCTGTTCAGCTGCTCGACAGGACGGCATTTCTCCCAATGTCCTCCGGCCCAACCGAGCCTCCGCGGGTTAGGTGGTACCATCTCAGAGGAATCCATCAGTCCTTTCCCAAGCGGTAACCTGACCCGGCCCACAGACACAGCAGGGCAGAGAAAAAAGAAGAAGAAAAATTCACACCTGGCCGTCAGTGTAGAGGCAGATTGTCCGCGTTAATCTGCAAACCGATAAGGGCTTACGGGCGCGGGAGCTCGTACGAGCGGCGGATAGAGCTCCTGGATAGCTGCCCGTGCGTATACACCTTCAGTGCTCACAGTTAGCACAAGGTAAGCCACCTATTTGGGTTGGGGAAATCACCGGCCCCAGGTGTTAATCTGAACTCAAAATGGTTGCACGGAGTTCTGAAGCAAGCTGATGTCACCAGCACCTGAAATATCATCTGCAACTGTAAGATCCAGCCTGTAAGGCCATACAATCCGAGTGCGAAGAACAGAACTTTCGCTGGGGTGAGGTGTGGGAGTGAGGCTAAGGTGAAGGGTCAGAGGAGGAGGAAGGAGCAGAGAGGTCACATGGAGGTTAGGGTGATGGACCACACCTAGGTGGATGTAGTCACTACATCACTTATGTGGTCACACAGTCTGGGAGCTACATCACTTATGTGGTCACACAGTCTGGGAGCGTCGAGTGAAATCAGAGCGATGTGTCATTCATTACCATCCGCGACACGTCAAAGCACGATATTTCTTACTGGCAAGAAATCTCGAATCACTTCCTTTATGTCTAGGAGTTTGATCTAATCCAATTAGAAGTCTATCAGATGACTTCATGAAGGAGCCTCCATTAAATTTGCTGTATGAATTAAAAAAAGAAAAAAGAAACACTTGCTCCCCAAGCCCCGTGTGCCTTTCAATGAATCTTGGGAGGAATTTCCTTTTTCCTCTTAAATTCCTTCAACTTGGCAGCTCGTCTTTCATTGGGAGTGTGAAATTGGTCACCGCCAGACCCCTGGTTCTTTCGGTGTTACCGCCCCTGAGTTCCGGCAGCCCAAACAATGCCAGTCCCTCTGACCTATAACCTGTGGAGCTCACGCTTGGGTGCTTAGCGCAGCGATTCCCTTGGGGTGCCCCCCAGATAAGGAACCTTGGCTGTCATGGGGACCCCCTCCAGGAGACTAGAGGAGCACTACTATAATCTCCTGCCCTACCAAACAGAGGCCCCATGTGGAACTTCTGAGCAGCTCTGGATCGTTCTTTGTACGAATATCGTCTTCCCTGCAAAAATCCTAAGACTTAAACAAGCCAAAAAGCAAAAAAACAACAAACAAAAAAAACACCCAAAGGCAATTGTCGACGATAAATCAATTGCAAGTTATTACTGAAATCCATGCTGACCAGATTGGGTTTTTGAAAATCGTCTATGCTGGATTAATTACTTTGCATTATCATCAAACCCCTGCGAGGGGCTTTCAGTCCCACTAATCTGCATATCTGGACTCCCTGCCGGTGATTTCAGCCCAAATATGCCCCTCTGCTCTGTTTCCCCCCTCCCCCCCTTCTTCCACACTGCTAAACATCAGCCGCCAACCTGCCTTTGAAGCTCCGCTCCGCTAGCCCCTCCCCCCCACACACACACACACACACACACAACTCTCCCGGGAGGAAGAGTGCTTTTACCCCCACTCTCCTTCTCAGGGCCGTTTGTGTGTTGCTCAGACAAGGTGTGCCAGACACAGGAAGCCCACTACCCATTTGCCTGGGCCTTGTCGTTTTAATGTCCGTATAATAGCGGGACAAAACAACAGACGGATTGATAGCATTTTGCTAAATGTGTTTTGTAGTTTCACAGGATTAGAAAGAAGAATGCCTCAAATTGTGGTCACTTGTATGTCAGCCACTGAAAGGAAAGAAAAGAAAAAAGAAAACTTCAAACCATAGACTAATTCAGCGGTTTCCTGTCCTCTTTGAGGTAAAGCAAAGTCACGGGCGCTTACCAAAGCTAACCCACAGTTGATACCCGAGTATCCTGGGGAAGAGAGAAAGAAAAAAGAAAAAAACCTACACGGGCCATTCTGTTATCAGGCCCGCAGGGTGCATGAGATTAGTGTAAATGGTTCAACAACTGTCTGCCCGAGTGCTTCTATGCCCCAGTACTACAGCGATCTCAGCCCCTGGAGGAATGGTGCCGTCCTGCTCCTGTTGGGGGGCCTTTGTTCAGGCCCAGCTCCGGAGAGCATATGGCAGGTGCCCCAGCGCACCGCCCCCGGGGCCCCACCACGTAGATGCTCTTTCAAAGCCAACCACACAGACAAACAAGGGCCTGTCTGACGGCACAGGCCCACCGCACACGCTACGACGATACCAATCGCGTGCGGGAGCAAAAGGAAACGCCGGACACCGTTTAGTGACAAAAGTGTGGCCTTACACGTCTCCCTGAGCCCACTGGCACCCCTCACAAGGGCCGGCCAACTTCACTCACATAACTGCACATAGGACGGGGGGGCCCGTGTTTCAGGTAAGCCAACAGGCCGGGGGCCGCAGACTAGCCATTTATATGCACTCATTCAGTCGATACTGCTCAGTGGGAGTCCTTAACTGGGGCTGGAGAAAGGACGAGACTGGGAAAGGTGGTGGGGGTAAAAAAGAGCAAGGGAGTGAGAAGTGAACAGCACTACTCTTAAGAAGGCCTGGACAATTGAGCCCTGCCAATTCCTCCGGCCATAAAGCCGTTCCGCGACTTCCTTCCTGGTAAGAGACTATGATCTCCCCCACCCTCCCTCTCACATTCTCAGGGCGTAAGTGGCAACAGCCTGGTTATCGCCCCGTTTGCCCCTTTCTTTACTGCCACCAACACCCTTTCAGGCAATCCATCCCACCTCCAATACACACAGACTGTAGGCAGGCTTTGGCTGGCTCGAGACAAGGCAGATGAGGCACGGACACAGAGAACGCCAAGGGCTCTCTTACAAAACAAAAATGTTGAAGATGGTAAGAGCCAAGTCACAGTGAATGGATGGACCAGCCTGACCCAATGGAATGGACCCCTCTGAGCTGTTAAAAAGCAGCTCCGAACGACAAACAGCCCTGAAGAACTTCAATCGTTCTTTCATCCTGGTCCTCCCAGGCTACTCTCCATGGCCAGGGAGTTAAGACAACATCCTCAGATCTGATTCTGAAGCCCTCCATCAAAAGGCAGAAAGTCTACCCCATGTTAAAGAGGACTGAGCCTTACTTAGCCTTCTCCCATTTACACGCTCCGTCCTACGAATCCCTGGAACAACCCATCAGCTGTTGCACTCGCCTCAAATGTCACTCGGAAGCTGCTAAAAACGGTAACTACCGGCCTACGCTTTTTATCAACACGCCCTTGGTGCCCTAGTACTCCAACCTCTGCAGTGGGGGCAGGCCGACGTGGGCCCGTTTACGGCTAGCTTATCATTAACGCAAGGTGACGTCACCGGCGCTGGCCCGGTCACACAATCGAAATGAAATTTCACCGAGCAACTGTAGAGCCATTCAACGCCCCACTCGTTTGGAAGCCAGTGCTCCATGACCCAGCTACAGCGCCCATCGCTGGGTCTGTCCCAATAACCCCAGATCCACTGGCAGGGCAGGACTGGCTTCTCTGAGAACCGTCCCCCTATCTAGCGTGTGATAAGACCCCCCCGAGTCACATCGGACCGGGGGGCTGGTGGAGGGCACGGCCCCATTATATACACAGCTGTCAGGGAGCACAATGAACCAGGGACCCGCATTCAACAGCCAATACAGAGCTTCATACACAAACATCTACAGCCAATACAGAGCTTCATACAAACATCTACAGCCACACACACACGATGAGGCACTCACTAGCCAGGAGCAGGCAGGACAAGGCAATGACGTAGAGCTGCTTGACCGCCACGTCGTAGTGGTCCATGAAGAGGTCCAGGAGGTAGACGGCCAGGTGGCGCGCAGTGGGGCACAGCTGATAGCGGTTACTGAGAATGGCCAGCAGGTCGGCGAAGTAGCGCCGCATGCCGATCTGGGGGGAATGAGCTCGGTATGTTGGCAACTTCAGCTCCTGGAAAGAAGACGGAAAAAACTGTCAATGGTCCACACACACACACACACACACTATGGACACATTCCAATCATCTCCCTCCAAGTTCTCCAGAGGAAAAATATTTCTCTTTCTTGTTCATGTCTTTTTGCCAAAAGGAAAAAGCCAGCCAGATATCCAGCACCTGAATTTTAATTGCATAAATTCCACCCACGTTTAAAGAATAAAGCCCGAGTCTCATCTGAAGTTTCAGATACTAATACTTCCTCTCACTCTAAAAAACAATGCCCGTTATCAGTTATTTTATGCCCGTCATTATTACTAGTACAACCTGCACGCCCAGGTGGGAGTAAGGGCTTTATACCCAGTCGCTGGTTTATGAGATTTGAGCCAATCCCTAGTGCCAGCTGCAGTGATATCGGGCCGTGTCACCAGGCAGCCACCACTCAGAGACAAGATCACTCGCTCGATCTGTGCTACTTGGCTAATGCGCCGTTTGCTGGCCCCGTGGACTACGTTTCCGTCTGGAAGGAGTAGAGAGGAGACAGATATGATCTGCAGGCCCTAAATCAGGCTGTCGAGCTAGCCCATTAGTGAAACAGGACTGCAAACATTTAACTAGGGCCATTTTTTTGGGGGGTGGGGGGTGAGATAAACAGCATGTGTGTGAATTAAAAGCAAAGAAAGGGTTAAAAAAAATACCTGAATGTTCAAGTAAGATTCAGATCACACGTTCTTTGCACGCAGGACCCAATATAACGGAATAAAAATAAGATTTTAAAATTTGAATTTATTTTTCTGCATTAATGCATGTTAAAACTATTCTCTGGAATTAGATTCAAAGTGGTTGGGGGGGGGGGGGGGTTCTCCCACAGCGACTCCTATTCGCGTTCAATTAGCAGACAGGGTTTCAAAGCCGACTACCTAATACAGATATTACCATTCAAAGGTGCCACCTTCCTTCAGGATTGGAGCATTTCTTTTCTTTTTCTTTTTTACACCACACAACCAAAATTAGTAACCAACAGCTTTTAAACATCCAGCTATACCGCCACCATAGACCTAGAGATTTTCTCCTACAGCAGAAATGTTCTCTAATTGATAACACAGAAACTCCTCAGCTTAATGTGCATTTCATGGTGGGGGGAGGAGGTTAATCTTATGTACAACTGATTTGAGGGGACAAAGCAGCAAAGGTTTCTGTAAACAAGTTAACACCACACACACAAAAAAACAAAACCACATTAAAATGAAAACCAAATGAAGCCAAGCCTAAGCAGACCATGCTGTAAATCGGTTAAAGTAAGACAGAGACGCAGCAACACGGGGAGACTGCCCAGCGAGTGTGTCTGTGGCCCATCTGTTTGGCTGGGGGGGGCAGCACTGGTGCCCGTGTGCCTAAGGGGGGTGGAGCCTTTGTGCAGCCGTGGCAGTAATTGAGGACTCCACAGCTGCTTCCTGATTTGCATGTCTGATACTTTGGCCCCCGCCAACCCCACGGTACCGCCGTACAACCGTCATGATTTCATTACTGCCGACTTCGTCTGCCTTAAACATAATTATTTGTGAGAGGGCCCGAATCTGTACGGTGAGGACAAAACTAGTCTGGGACTTGGAAATTAAGCATTTTTTTGCCCCCAAAAGCACCAGGCTTTTCAGCATGTTACCAGAACACACAGATGGCTTGAGAAACCAACCACTACATACCCCCCCCCCCCTCTTAATTTCCATTCCGATTTTAAAAAGTTTACTTCACATACACAGCATCCATTTATGTGGGGAAAGATATTTGTTTTATCTCAGCTCCTGGACGTGAAGCCCTCCCCATTTCACCACTTACATTGCCACACAGAGAGACGAGGAAATTAAACCAAACATCCCCAATGACAATAATGACCGTTTCAAAAGGGAGACAGCTGCTCTTATGTCTACCCAAACTCTCCTCTTTCCGCCTTCCGTTGAACAATTAAGACTATTTTTAGACGAAAAATTAGGACCCTGATCTCAAATACATAAGCTGCTTCAACCTGGAGTTAAGTCACATTGACACAAGTTCTTACTGTTCTACAACTCAAAACAGGCACCTAAACTTATTGAGAGTCTAAAACATCTAATTAGAACATTCACTATGCAGAAATGTTTTGCTTGAATTGTGTCTTTCAAAGGGGGTTAAGCTACACTCAAGATCTAGGATTACTGTAAAAAACCTTCAGGCCTCACATGGCAAGGTAATTATGCCCCTTTTATTTCCTTCATACCCTTTCCTTGGCCATCATTATAAGACTGGTATAGGGAGAAACAATAGGTCATTGTTATAAAAAACAAAAAGGAAGAAATGCGTCATAGTCCAAATGATACATTAAGATGAATTCACCAACATGCGCAGACAGAAAGAGTAACTTGCTGTGGTGCCATTCAAATCCTGAACTCAGAAACTCAGATACATTTTCCAAACTAGCAATGCTCTTAGGGAAATGATAAAACAACACACTTTAAAAAGGAATGTTTGAAGGCGATACCTTGCTATCTTTCAATGGTAAACACAAACAAACCCCAGACAGTCACCTTAAATCACTCTGCAGTCTTCCTGGTTGACTGCTTCGCTCTAATGAAAGGGGTGAATGGGGGGGGGGGGGTGTTATATCATAAACAGAGTTTATTTTAATTCCTGAATTAGGAAAAACGAATTTGTCACCTCCAGGAGAACACAGTGATACCAATATTCTACACAGAGGATCAGGGCAAAATGTATTCTTTACTTTACAGGGAGGGCCAAGTATTTTACAGTACAACATTTTGACCTTCAGGAAAAGCGTAAATGCTAGAAAAGCCAACATCACTGGAAGAAAAAAAAGAATCTTTTTGCTAAGAAGTCCTGAATTGGTAATATAACTAACCACTGAGCACAGAGGCGATGAAGCAACCCTGTATTTAACACTCAGAAGCCATTGAGGATTTGGGGACAGGTTTTTATCAGCGTACTGAAGCATCTGTACTGATTTAGATGGCGTTTCATCTCTGCAAGCATCAGGTTGTCTGACAATGCCATGTGCTCAACTAGCTTCATACAAATTGTACGATGCTAGCTGAGCACATCGCATAGTCAGAAAACTTGTATGAACTCTGCAGTTCATGCAACTGTATTGCAACACTTCTGTTGACTGGTAAAGCATAATAAACCAAGGATAAAACTAAATGAGCACACTAGAGTCAGCAGCTTTAGACTTAATCACATTCATTCAGACACATCTGCATTCTGAACTAAAGTCTCTACTGCCCGCCACGTGCGTTTAAATTTCCCCGGTTCCCAACGGACTCCCTACGACAGCCTATGAAATCAATCTCCACAGCATGTGCACAAGTGTATAGCTACACATTCAGCAGATCCACCAAGTGGGGGGGCTCCGTTCCTTCATTACCAAGGCTGTTGGATGTTTGTGTATCATCTATGATGACATCCTAGCACAACAGGCTCAAAACAGCAATTTCTCTCAAATAGTACGAAATGGAGAAACCATCTACACAGCAATTTTATAGTTAAGGTCAGTTTATAAATCATTTTATTTTATAGGGCAGAACGCAAATCTAAAAACGCACAACATTCATTAGCAGCCGTTTGTTTGAGACATTTTAGATTCTGTATATTATTCAACGACACAATCCAAATTCACTGTTTTTACTTATTTAATACAAGTATAAATAGGCTGGTGTGGATAAAAAGGAAAAGCGCCTGAATAACCAAGGACCGGAATTTCCTTCATTGGATGGGAGATGCATACATTTCACACAACTTCATCAAGAGACATTCCTGTCAGTTTATATCAAACAAATACCACTCTCTCAATACCATCTCAACGCGTTCTACAAAACTTATTTTGCTAACCCACCAAACAATTACTACGTAGGAGACTCACCTTGATTCGGAGAGCTTGATGGATATCCGCAGCGAGCTGGCCTTTCCACCACTGCCCTTCCGTTTCCATCTTTCCCATTCAGAACTGGCGAAAAGGACGAAGTTCTTCCCTGTGAAGATCAAACCCAAGGCGAGGGGTCAAATATGTCCCTCGTGCAATTTCGCCCTGGCTTGTAATTAAGTCGCCGCTTAATTAAAAATGAAAATGAAATATTTAGAGAAACTAAAACCCATAATAATAAATAAAATTAAATAAATAAAAACTTACTACCGTTTATGAATTTAATTAAAAGGTAAAACATAGCTGCTATAAACAATTTCTCAAAATATCAGATAAGTGAACAATGAAAGGAAAACACGAGCCAATTTAAATGTGATAACGTTTGATTTTCAGTGAACGAAAATCGTTTTGTGCGTGAGCACTTGCGCGAAAGTTTATCTAGCCGTCCGCTAGATGTCTACGCAAATCAAAGTATTTACACCAACCCATTGCTGTAATCTGAAGTTTTTTAATCGTTTGTTTTTTTCGTGCCAATGAAGCCTGTAACGTTATGTTATCAAATAATACTTTTGATTGTTCAGTAAAATCCAGTTTCATGTTACCAGCGATATTTTCTTTGCATCAGTGAATGCGTTTGATTAGCTTACTTATAATTCATTAAAATGAAATTGAAAAACTTTATTTTAAGCAAATCGCGAATATTGTAACTCCCGGTATTTAAAGATACATATCGATTTAACCATATTAAAGCTGCCAGCATGTTTCGATATAATTGCTATTCTTCCTGGACGAAACAATGATGCGACTCCATGTGTCCGTAGATATTGTTACCCGTTAATTTGCGTTTGAACCACGAGACGATAACCACAATATACCATCGAATTAATGTATCTATTTCGTATCTTAACATCGAGTGCATTTAAGAAACACAATGACTGAATTGCCAGTATAACTGCCAAGAACTAAAAAACATAGAACTTAAAACAATGTACAACATCCATGTAGCTAGCCAATAGACATCTCCCTTACCACTCCGGACCCTTTGTTTCAGAACAACATCCAGAATTTACAAATCCCTTATTAGAAGTTTCTTCATACCCGCTTATCAGGAGTAATCCAGGAAGGTGGACCCCCCTCCCCCGTTTTTGAACTCAAACACGTCCAGAAGTCTGTAAAAGGGGACTATCCAACTATTTTAGATCGTTTCCCCCACTGCCGTCCTTCCCAATACGTTCCTTCAGTGGAGTGAATTCATTACCCCAGCTGCTATTGCGATGAAAAGCTTGAGGGCTGATGAACCTGCACAAGAGGCCAGCGAGAGGGGCTGGACTGGATGGGGTGGGTCTGGGAATTGTAGTCCTAAACCTGTGACTACAATCAATCTAAAACTATTTTGAATCGCTAACATTCTCTGTTGAAAGTTTATTTGATTTGTTCATTATAAACAGTGTTTATAAAGATAAAACAAAGCTGCTCCGAATAATTATCATAAATACATGTTATATTACTTTGACCTTTTTTTTAGCGTTTACTGTCGCCTAGTCCTGCAGAATGTTATGGTGTATTTAAAAACCAGCGAAGAATAGCACTATTGGCCACGGAAGTTCAGAGTTTTATGCGTATTTCATTGAGGATGAAGGCCCTCAGTGGAACGGTTTACACAATAACACCCTACATAGAACACACATTGGTAAGGTTACTACTAGACCCATTATATTTTTAATTTTACAAGCGATAACTAGCGCCACCCGGTGTCATGGACAGTTCACTCGTGGGGTTACTCACTCCCGGTCCTCGCAGTCTGCCTGGTCTGTGGATATTTGTTCACTTCACCTTTTAATTTAAAAACTAATATCATTGTTTGGAATAAGAAATGGTAATTCAGGTAATGGATGTGAATCAGACGCTTACTGGAGTAGCTTTAAAAGCAGCACACTGTTGTGGGCAAGGACAAGGTATGGACCCCCAGAGTTAATTGAAACCAGAATGAAAAAAACTGCTATAAGTGCAATTACTGAAACATACACGATTATTTAAAACAAACATAAGGATAACAAATATTACAGAAAAGAAAAATGCAGGCATTTGCTATGACCACACAAGAATGCTGGTTGGATGGCTACATTGTTGTATCAAATGTAACAGAGTTCTGTTACCTTATAAACTGCCAATTTACATCTCAGATATAGGAATTATTCTGTGTTGTTATAAAGGTCGAAAGCTGAGGCTAGGTACAGAAATCACACATTGGCCTTCTGGTCAACCTCATTAAGAAAATCCGGGTCAGCATAAATGAGAAAGCCACTGAAGAGGCTGTCAGTCCAGTACGGGTCGAAGAAAAGTCCGTTTTGTTCAGAGTAAAAGATCTGTAGCCAGACCTGGTCATCACGCTGCAGTCGGAGAACAGTGGAGCCAGACGCCACATCATGATTCCCAGTGTTGGCGTCAAAGGTCTTGATCTTGTACTGACCATTGTGCACCAGCCCAATCGCTAAGTGCTTGTTGGCCAGAGTGATGTCATATGTGAAATAGTAGACACCAGGAATGGCACAGACAAACTTGCCATCGGTAGCATTGTAGTGGCCGCCCTCGTTCATCAGGATGCGGTTGAAACGAATTGGCAGGCGCTCTTTGGGGTAACTCTTTGTCACGGCCACCGAGAACGCAGACCGTGCCAAGTTGGTCCTGCAGTTACAGCCTCCCGGCAGCCCCACCTCTCCACCGTCTCCTACCTCTCCTTTGCTCCCACCATTCCCAGCCAAACCAGGGGCCCCCCGCAAACCCTTAGGGCCCCTGGGCCCTGCTTTGCCTATTACACCCTGATGCCCCTTCACCCCAGGTTTACCAGGGTTGCCAGGCCGTCCCTGTTCACCTGCAATGGAACGAGACAAATATTTCCAACAGACTGAACAAAATCCCTGCCATTTTTAATTTACCCCTTTCTACCAATTGCATTAATCCAGTCTTATTAACCCCTTCATACCAACAGGCAAGACAGTCAGTAAACATCATGTCAGGGGAATACTGACACTTATCCCGAAATGTGCCAACCATATGGCCCACACGACTGCACTCACCTCGCTCTCCCTTTCCCCCTTTCTCTCCATCCTTTCCATCCTTCCCATCTTTTCCGGGGAACCCCATTCTGCCGATTGTGCCAGTGGGTCCCGGGGCTCCTGGAAGGCCAGGGGGGCCTTGTGGGCCTGGCATGCTGCACACCAACCGCGAAGGGTGGATGGTGAAGTTGCGGCCCCTCTTATAGCGAGGAAGTAACGTCTGAGGGGCAGCGAGAGGCAGCAGAAAGAGCAACAGGGCGAGTGGCAGCATGGCGGCAGCTGAGTCAGTGCAGGAGGATGCACTGTGGTAAACCACTTAGTGGGCACCTGGTAGAGGGAACACATCCGTCTGAATTCATCTTTACCGATACTGAGAGAATCATTCACTAGGAGGGCACTGTAGAGACAGAATTCACTCTTCTTGACAGTAAAGCAGGGCCGTAATTATAATACATATTGGGGATGGACATATCCATATTAAATAAAAGTGTCACCGTTTCTCACAATTATTTATTTTAGTCATGAAGTGTGAAAATGTATGTATGAAATGTTTCCTACGGAACAATAATAGAGACCCTCGAGCATAAATACGTACTATTACGTTTGAAAAAGAGAAGACTGAAGTATCACAACGTTAAAAGTTAGTTTAAACTAAATTTGGACTACTGTGCTAGAAACATAGCCAATGTGCACGTTAAATTTAAGAAAAATTATTCATTAACGTACTTTAAACTATCACACCCAAAAGCACGATAACGACTAAACTCAAAATGCACGGAAATTCAAAGTTACACCACATAAATAATATCTGGAAATGTTTAATTGCGGCCAAATAACCACTGAGAGATAGAGAAAAGAGAAAGCATTCACATACCGCAGACTTTGCTTCTCAGAATCGGCGTCGCAGGTTTTTTGAGAAGCGATATCGAACCTGTGCGCGCTCTCCAATGCCTTCTACATGATACTCTCTACTAAACTTAATATACCGCTGACTTAACTTATGTAGACTCTATTCAGATAAAACCGTACGGAACAGACATTAGCTATCAACGTTAAACATCCCACCCTGTTTTGTGCTATTTTTTGCCAACAAATACTTCGTCAGTGATGCAATTACATAGATGCGTTACAGTGCCTCAATAAATCGGAAATAACGACAGGAGATTGAGAATTCAAAAGCGGTATACCAAACGAGTCGAAGAAATGTCAGTAAACGTAATGTAACTACGAGAGCTTGGTGATGTAAATGCCACAAAAAAATAGGCAGGGGGTGGACATATGCAATAAAACCAGTCGGCAATACAATATAAAACAATTTAACTTAAATTTAAGAGATTCCAGTTTTTAAATGTTGGCTCTACATACAATTACAGTCCTGCTGGTCAAATCCCCTCGTGTGGTTTTACAGCTCAGCAGTATGATCTGTTTGGAAAACTGGAAAATTTGCGTCATGACGAGTACTCTGGCCAAAAGAAGAACTTTGGGGAAACTGGGAGTTAACTGGCAAGCTGCAGGGAGATGATTATCAGATGTTATTTGTCTATGCGTTCGAAAATACAGCCTAGAGCAGAACGACGGACGAGCAGAGGTGGCGGTGAATCCGAGCAGCCGCTGGATATATAGAGCGAATACGTTTAAACAAGCACGTCTCACGCAAGCCAGCCCTGCAGTGTTCGAGAGCAATGAAACAGCGGTCATTTGGCAGAATATATTGTTAAAGAAACTGACCTAAACTTAGAATGCTGTCAGCTGGCGCCTGAGGCAGGGGCTGGGTAAGTTTTTTTCCTCCAATAAAAGTTTCTTCTCATGGAACCAGCACACACCCGCACCATTTTGGGCCGAGGCCCCAGTCATGGCACTTGACTGACACTCTATATCTCTCTTACTTTACTTAATACTTGAAATTGTTGATTAAATAAATGAAACAATAAAAACCCAGCTTCGTAAAAATAAAAATAAAAAGCTAAACATTTTTATTCGACCAGCACAAATGCCGATTTGCGTGTGATTACTTTAAGGAAAATATTATACAGGAGTATGTACTCACATGTGTATTTTATATTTACAAACAGTGTCAAATTACAACGTATAAGGGGGAGAGATGGGATAAAAGTACATAAAGTGTACTTTTACAACTCAAACTATATACTTAAAACAGACCAAAATAATAAAAAGGGTGGCCAACCAAGTTCCTCCCTCAGAGCCACAGTGCTTTCTAGCCTTAAATTTGTTTTTTTGGAGTTATCAGATACCATTCGGACACTGTGGCTATGGAGGGTCACCCATGGAACAGGGTGGGTCACCCATGGAATAGAAACCATTGATATAATATCTGAAAAGTACATATCGAATTCAGCCACCAATAGAAGTACAGGAAATTCTTTCCAATTTTAATCCATAGCCCCGGTTTACTGGATGAGGAGGCAAGTTTGTCCCAAATCTCCCATGCCATAACTAAGGTATCACTGATATCCAATACGTCACTGCCCCAGGAAGGATGCCATGGGGTCATCGGCTCTGTAGCGCTTCATGCGGAAGGCCTCCATCTCCTCCTCCGTGGGCTCCTTCACCTCCTGCAGGCTGCTGTAGGGACGTTTGCGCTCATCGATCTGCATCAGCTCCGCCACCAGCTTCAGACGCTGCTCCTCAGCACTCAGTGCCTGGATGGGACAGGGAAACGCACACAGCAGCCATGGTTCATTTCAAGACCGTGATCAGGTCAGTGAGCAGTCAGAAGCCATGCCTCATCTGGTGGACGACACACAGTTCCCTTAACCCCATTGCACTGCCATGACCCTGGGGACAGTGACTGCACAATAGTCTTTTTACACATGTAAATATCAACAAACGCCGGGGTATTATATCAACGCTGGGAGGCACCCCATGACAGCACGTACCTTCTTCAGCTTCTCCTTCTTCTGAACCTCGTTGTCCTCGTCGCTGCTGTCCGACCCATGCTTCTTTTTGGGTTTTTTGTTCTTCTTTTTCTTCTTCTTGGCTTTCATCTTTTCTTGGTGCATCTGTGACAGAGCATGCCAGTTAATCATGCGCTTCGCGCACAAAAAGTTGCGTTTTGTTCCTTAACATGCCTCAGTAGCCCCATTACTGGCGAGGAATAAAGCGCAAAGTAAATCACCTCCATTAAAGTCTTTGGTTCCTCCTCTTCCTGCTCCTGTTCTATCCCCTCCTCAAACGGAATGCAACTGGAGTTCTGGAAGAACGAGGCATTTGTCAGTAAGAAAACCCCATTCAAAACACATACACCACATAAACCAACGTGAGGCACAATGCAACCAAGCACCACCCATGTAAACAAGCCGGCAGTGCGACACTGGGTGGGTTCTGTAGCCAAAACAAATGTGGCTGCTGTAGTCAGGTTCTAGTCTAGGTCCATTACGCTAATAGGGTTGGTACACTAATACAAACATAGGGTCATCTCGCCATAGCTGATTACAATGTGAGAGACCAGAGAGAAACGAAGCCGTGGAACTCACCGCTGTCCTGATGCCAGCTCCACCGGTGCAGTAGCTCTGCTTGACCAATGAGTGGCAGCACTTGTAGCCCCAACAACCGTCTTTCCAGTAGGACCCCCAGACACACTGGAATTCAGCAGATAAGGCAATCCCAGGCTCCATTAAATTCACACAAACGGCTCAATAGGACAGAATTTAAAAAAATATATTTTCATGTTTTTTTAGAGATGGGGGGTGGTGGGGGGGCGGGGTTTCTCTCGGGGTGCAAACGATCTGCAATTAATCAATTTGAACAGGATATTTGCATGCCATTAACTGTAAACTGAGCTCACTGGTGTGATTTCAGTATTGAGAAATATTATTAATCAATAGTTTAGACACCATTTGTTGATCATACCCTTTTTAACAGAGCGGGGCACAGCAGCATGGTCCAGTCGTTGGTTATTAATTAACAAGTTCATAAAAAAGAAGAACAGGAAGTTGGCCTGATCTGAGCGACTCACTGTGTGGTTGTTGATGAGGACATCCTCCTCGTATTTGGAGCGCGCCACAGCCTTCTCCTGGCCCTTCAGCACGGCACCGTGGCGGGAGTACTCCACGTAGTCCTCCGTCTGAGCCAGCAGCAGCTCACGAGGTGGAGCATCCAGGTGCTCCTGACCACCATACTGTCAACCCCGGAAAAATTACAGAGGCAAACCATCAGTAAAAAGCCCTCGCAAAGTCACAGAACAGCACACACAGCACACCCTTTAACACACAAACATGTGGGACATTGAGGAAAGCATACCAACAGTAACATGCGACGCTATGACAAATGGGAGATTTGGGACAAGCTTGCCTCCTCATCCACTAAACCGGGGCTATGGATTAAAAACGGTAAAGAATTTCCTGTATGTTTAGCTTGTTTTATAAGAACAGATGGGTGCAGAGGAACAGCTCCATATACGTACCCGTTCAAGAATGCCTTCTTTCAGCTGTTTTTTAAAATCTTCCTTTTTGACCTTAAAAGACTGGTTCAAAAGCTCCAGCTTGGTGGGGTCAGCCTGAAGGTGGACTTCCGAGCCCTTCTCATAAGCCTCCCAGGCAAACACTGAAAAGGAACAGCAATTAAATGGCGAGCTCCCAACCCACACACAGAGAACACCTCCTTACATACGGCTCTGTCAAAACCAGCTTGCCTAATCTTTAAAAAAAAACTTATTTTTATCATTTTAAATCTTTCCTAACGACTTGCATTGCACATGTACATCGGTGCCCACCTATTAGTGATAGGAGTAGTGACAGCCCTACACTCATTAGTACACACACACACAAAGTGGCACTGTTCGGCTCTGTTCAGACACGAGTTTGAGGTGTTAAAAATGAACATTATATATGAAATCCATTTAACCATTTCTTTTCACTCACAATGTAACCACGTATGGTTTAAGCGCATACAGGCAACTACGAACGCATGATTTAAGGACATACATGCAATTATCAAGTACACCGTTAAAGGGCTTTAATTTTTATTCCTTTCCGAGTAAAAATCTCTGAGCCAAGTTCCCAGCAGCTTGTGAGAAATTGAAAACGGATCGCTAGGAGATGTGACAGAGGAGTGGGATGACTTACGCTGTGTTTGGGCCATAGTGATGGTGTCCCCAGAGTAGCGCACAAAGTTGTCCCCTGCATACCCCACCCTGCCAGGCAGAAAAAAGGGATTGGCAAAGCTATACTCCCCAAAGGAGTCTAAATGTATGCGATGAATGCGTTCATTCGTGAAGAATCACGTTATTGATTTACAACCCCAGCTGCCCCCCAGACTGAAACCGAAAGTCCCACCCCAGCTGTTGTACCCTAGAGCTGAATTGCTTCAGTAAAATATATCTGTACAAGTAAAAAAATAAATATATATACAGAAATTGTAAGAGTGTGCGTAGACAGAGCCACAGTAAATGTTGTGAAGAACCTACTCCTCTGGGTTCATGCCCGTGTTGGAGTATGGATTCTCTCTCATGGCACGGGTCTTCGGGTCGTAATAGGCCGAGTTTGGATCCAGATTCCTCAGGTACTACAAGTACATGTAGGTCAGTGAATAATTCTTGCATACACATAAAAATATAAACATAGAATATCTGTCCAAATGTTCTTCAAACGACTAGTTTATAAATCGATATGCAATGTGATCTAGAACAACTTCAGGAATCTATACCTACCAATCTATCTATATATATATAAACACACACACACACACATATATAGAGAGAGAGAGAGAGAGAGAGAGGCAGCTGACAGAATGGAGTGGTTTTTCCTTACTCATAAGGCGAGAGACGCAGTAAATTGACTTAATCCCGATGCGACTGTATATCTTACCTTGGCAGTGTCCTCTCTGATACGTAGATTCCTCACTGTGATGCGTCTCTTGGAGTCAAAGTTCTGACCCGGCATGTCGATGTCATCAGCATACTTGTCCTCATCCTCGTCCTCACTATTGTGTTCACGTTCCTGTGGAATAGTCAGAATCCTCAACGTCGGCCCAAAATCACATACAACCGTCAAGGAAACCGTGCCACTTGTGAGCAAGACAATCATTCGGAAATAAAATGAGGTGAAATATTAGTAATTATTGCACATGCATTAACCTTAACTGCCAAATGTAAGCTGAAGCCCAGTAAACTAGCAAGCTAGCATCTTCACACAACATGAAATGTCAGCAATAATTAGGATCTATAATTGTTACTTTGCCACAATGTATAACAATCACATAAAACTTTGTTTTAAAGAAAAATGCATCTCAGCTAGGCTCGGTACAGGAGCATTTCATTCACCAACTCAATCAACATCTTCTGTGATATACATCAGGAGAGAGAATCCCTATTCAACATTTGAAATTCCCTCCGGACGGTGGAAATTGTACTATTGGAAATTTGATTAATTAATTGAGTCATACTTGTGATCCGTATTCATCGTCTCCCCACTGCTTCCTGGAAGAGGTCTGAGGGAGGAAAGAAGACGATAAACACAGGAAATAACCATAAGCACCCTGACTGCTGTCATATCCCCAGTGTATGTGTGATTTTGTGAAATACATCAGACACCTTACTTTGAGATGCACGCAATTTTAAATTCTAAAAATACACAAATTATTCACCTACTCACGCAACAGTGATCTCTGGAATATTGTAGGTTCTCCACAGTATATCTGGTCCTTTTTCTCATTTCCACTGAGGAAATATGCTATGCATGCATTGGCCTAGCCTGAGCCAATTATGCCCCATTTCCATAAAATATTTTAACTGAAGCATTTCAACCTTCTTAACAATTTCAATAATATTAATCCACTTACCGCTTGATCCTTAAGCTTCCCGGAGGCCAACTCCTCCTGTAACTTCTGTGCTTTCAGAGTGCGTTTTGCCTTCAAAATTAAACACACAAAATGTATCCAATCATCATCTCAAACAAGCAACCATTTTTAGGTGGGACCACGTGTGTTCGTTTATCACCACAACAAGAAACACTTTGGAGACACGCAACTATCCAGTGACAGGAAGCCTACAGCCCAAAAACAAAACCAATGCCCCCACTCAACCCAACATTCACCGAATGTCCCACAAACCAGAACAATTACGAAGACTCGTGTATGATTTAGTACCATGACACCCTTACAGGAACTCATCTCTCACAATGACACAGGCATTAGCCATTGCTCCAGGGGCGAAATAGGTTCACTTAACCAGAGCACGTGTACTAAGAGGAAGCGAAGGTTTTGACACCATCCATTTCAGACATCAACCGTGAAGGACAAACGGCAGCAAAGTTCCTCACCAAATCCACCACAGCGTATTCCTCCACGATACGCATGTGGTCTTCTGGGTCGTATCCGTTCCATCGGTCTCGTTTCCCATCATAGTCCAGTGACAGCTGAATCTGGCTGTGCTCGTCAGGCGCTATGCCCGTGCCCGTAAACCTCGCCCCCACCTTCCTGGGCCGCTGCACGCGAAACACACAGCAGTCCATGAGTTTAAGGGCAGGGAAGTGTAAATATACAACTTGTTTACTCTTGTTCATTCAACAATGCAGTTCAGTTAAGCTGTCGCCACGGTTTTCAGGAGAATCTGGACATAGTGGTGCATCTGACAATTTTTTGCAGTTTTAATTAGACAAAAAGTATTTCTTCACGCAGATTTCACCGGAAACTAATGGATTAGGCCTCACCTCCAGACAGTCCTTCTTCTTGTGTGTCATGGCCCCGCAGTTCTCACAAGATCCCTTTCGATACTTGGTGCTCACAGATGTCTGTACCAGGAAAACAGGACGTTTTTAAATGAATTTTAATCATATCTGTGAAACAATTCATGTGTAGGTTAAAGCTAGTTTCACTGCTGACCTCTTGCACCCCTCTCTTGTACCACTCCCCAATTGAGGAGTACTGCTTCTGGTTTTCTTCCTGAGGCCTTTGGTGTTTTAGAGTGGGTCTCTTCGAGGGATCAATATACCATGGGACAGACGAAATATACTGAGGGATATGGGGGTTGATGTCCCTGAAAACAATAGAAAAAGCAATTTTCATTATACAATTTCTTTTTTAAACCCTATATAATACAGACTGAAAACCTCTCAAAAGGAAGCTATTGTTCATCTTGAATACAAAAAACCAGACATATGGATATTATCCTGAAAATAGGCTCAAGGGATAAAGAAAATAATTTACCCTCTATATGCATTTGGATGCAACATTTATAGTAACTAAAAATAAATGTGAGCGTTGAATTTAGTTAAGGGGGGGGGGGGGCTATTATTCTTAGCCCGACTCACTTTCCCTCTTCATCCACCTCAGCCGGGGCATTTCCCAGTTTTCTCTGCTCCTCGAGTTCCTTTTTCTTCCTCCAATCCTCCCTTGTCATCTTCTTGGGCTCCTCCAGCCCCACAACCCCATCTGTCCCCTGACCTGCGCCGGCCTCACCCTCCTCAGCTACCTCTTGCATTGCTCACTGCAAGAACGAAGATAGTTAGCAGTCTTTAAAAGGATCGCCGT
>JAOVYW010020144.1:0-10769 GCA_025775045.1 Hiodon tergisus | reverse complement strand
TATAACTAGACTGTGAACAAATTAAAAATAAAGTAGCTTTACAAAATGCTGCTTCCTGGTTCAGATATTGATACCCCAAATATTATTTAACACCAAAATAAAATGAGAAACTACAGAAAAATACAGCTACACAGAATACATATTTCAGCCTTTATAAACCGACGTGATGGTCGCAAATTACTGTATAAAACCATAAACTAGTAACATGAAACCGTCGAAACAAATGTTAACATTTTTTATCATGACTGAAAAAACTTACCTTGGCGTTAACCGGAAAAAAACAAAGAAATGTTTGCGTGCAGAGTTTTATTTACAGTGTCACCAACACTGCCGCCATTTCCCTAGAATAGCATGTGACCGCTAAATTATACGTCATGGACTACGACATGCTACTTCTACGACCTCGGAAGTGTTTTGCAATTTTAGCCAATAGTAATCGTGGAAATGAAGAATCGGTGGTCTCACTTTTTTTTTGTGAGTACCAATAAATTAGCCCAAGGTTTAAGTTAACTATGTCATATTTTGTGTGTTTTTCAAAGTAAACGATGGTCAAGAGCTAAGTAAATAATAGCCTGCCTGGCAATTACCGGGCAAAGTTTGTATACTATCATTAGCTAAAACAATATGTCAGTATATGACTTTAGCTTGCTTAATATATAGCAAGTTGAATATTTCAAAAAATCCGGAATGTTCCAAACCTCCTTCATAAAACCGTTATAAGAATCTAACTTCTGATCTCAATTTATATATTGTGTCAATTTTAATTGAGTCAACCAGATTTGGAGTTTTGCAATAAATGTCATGGGGTATTTGATAAAATGTATAAGAAGTCAGGACTGCCGTTTATTGTTAAGGTATTAAGACTTAAGGTGCTTAGCGGAGTGCCTTACCTTATCATAATACCTTTTATTCATTTGTGCAACTTCATTCTTCAACTAGCTGAAGGATGCAACAGCACCACCTCTTGGATTTGAATGTTGAATCTATATATATACGATCGAATGGTGGAGTTACTGCTTCACAAGTACAAGCAGGTACTGTGTAACTGGGGTGAAGGCTCTTCAGATGGGTTCATGTGACACTGAGTTTGGGATGGGCAGGGGTGAGGCCCTATTCCCTAATCCTCTCCTCCTGCAGTTGAGACCCTCGTTGCCGAGGCGCCGGGCATTCTTTCCCCCTGACTGTCCCACTGCTGGTGCCTCGAATGCAACCCTTTCAGCAGCAGAACTGAAGGTGTGAGAACAACCCCCACACCGCAGACTGATTATATGTGTAATACAGACTATAACCCATGCAAGCAATGCAGCCCACCCTGCAATTTTATGGTCTTATTTTCATAGCAATCTTTGGCACATGAATTATGGTAGCTGGTGTTTTTCCTATAACCCAGAAGAGGCACAACCCAATTATCTAAGGTCGCGTACAGCACAGGTGTTCCAGTAAGAACCGCACATGACCCAAAAGGCGCTGGTCTCTTGCACTTACATTGCACCAGACAAAGTCACATCCAGTACATATAATTAACCATGAATTCCAGTGTGGACTCATACATAATGTACCTAAATATGCTACAACTGCACATAGACCTAAAAGTTCAGTGTATGACAAATGGATGGTCCATAACATCCAACTCCAAGCCAAATGCATTACGGGAACAATACCTGCTTGGAAAGTGGATTTTATTTCTATCCCTATGGTTCTTTGACCCCTTCCTGTCGCCCAAGTGCTTTCTCACTGATAGCATGGTTAGGGGCTATATTTAGCATGCCCTGTGACTGCGCTGGCTCTGTATGTCAGATTCCAGCGTCAAGCTCCACAGTGGCTGGATCAGCACCTGCTGCTAACTATAACTCCCACTCTGACTGGGCCGAGACAAGGGATCCGCTGCCAAACCACAGCAGAAACAAAATCCGGGTCAGATTTGTCCGGCCCTTATCCCGGTGAAACTTTAAGGGAGGGGGAATCGTCTCTTCCTTTCCTTTTTTCAAATTTCTCCTTTTTTTTTTTTTTTTTTTTTTACATATATATATTTTTTTATCGTGGCGGCACTACTGAACTGCTTGCACTGCGGCATTGCTTGAAGTTGTCTGGTCTGTATTTGGACGGTGCTACAGTGCTGCGGCGCTGGCTGAAGAGTGGGACTGTAACAAGTTTTACTGCAGGATTCATCCCTGAAGGATCGGTGAACATGGAGGGCCTTTTTTCTTCATCTTAAGGTACAGCAATGCCGGCTCTAAAAGTAGTTATTTCTCTCTCTGTGCCCTCCCGATAAATAAAAAAGATTATATCTAAGACTTGTTTCCATAAATCTATTTAATTTTTAAAATCTTTAAAAATGTTTAAATAAGTTAAGAGTTAAGATAAAATGAATTAACTGAACTACACGCTACAAAGGACTGAATGAACAAAGACCTTGAAATATAAATAACATTAATAAATTCTAGAAATAAAGTATTCAAAATCAAATAAAATCCCCCCAAAAATTTATATATAACTTTCATGTGAGCTCTGTAAATAAAAAAATTATGACATCATGCCAGTCCATGCCAGTCAGGTTTCTAAATGTAGTATGGGTGATGTCCACTGAAACTCATTCCTTTCTTGAGTATATATTAACTACTGAACTATAAGATTGAGTATGTTCTATTGATTTATTTTCTAAAGGAAGCATGTATGGCTTTTCTGTAATCAATTTAACTTTAATAAAGTAAACAAATTTGGTAAATAAAAAAGGTTGGATAAATACTATTTATTCAAATACCATTGGAACAAAATGGTATTTCCGCTGTCATTTCTGCACCAATTATTACTTTGTTTTTTGATTTTTTAATTTCTATTGTTACACTACTTATTATGATGTTAAGTAGAAATATTCTGATACACTATATTTTTAAAAATGCATATGTTTATTTGTGGGAAAGAGATTCAGAAAACTTTGTGCATGTTAATTGCAAATACATAGTTATAGACAAATATTTTAAGTTGTAATATTTTTAAGTATTTTAAGTTAATATTTTACTAGTTGTTTTCTTATTTATAATGGGGATTTGATATAAGTAACAATGTCTGATGGAGATTTGTTGGATTTCTGTATTTAGGTTTGCAGATTTGAAGAGGACAAGAATGCCATGAGGGAGAAATTGTGGTCCAGCCATCAGCAAATGATCCTCGGTTTGCCAAAAGTTGGCGCCCAACGCTCGACTTTGATGTGAGCCACAGCTCCTTGGACCTGGAACCTGGAGAAGAGAGATGGAGAGCTGGTCTGCTGAAGAAGACAGCTTTTCTTTCCTTCACACTGTGCCTCAGAGCTTCAGCCTCCGTAACAGAGAAGGCCCCAACCGCGTTGAGATCTTCGACATCATCAGCATCCCTAGCCAACGCAGCGCCATCTCAGAGACGACTTGTTTGTGTGACATTTTTGGAGACGACTGCGAGTCGCCCACACTCTCTAGCAGTCCGGATTCAGGGTCACTCACCAAGAAGGAGGTGGATGACTTTACACTAGCTGATGACGTCCATAACGATTCCCCTGGCTCCTACCACACAGCTGTCTGCTCTGAGCAGTTGAGTGATTCCAGTGAGACCTTTGAAGATTCTAAAGAGACTCTCTCCCCTGTACCCCCAGAGACTGCAATCTCTTCTGAATCCAGGGACATTTTTCCGACACCCACGGTCAACAAATCTTCATCTGGATCCAAGGGTACTGCTCCAGAACCCAAATCTAGATATGCAGCCCCCAATACCGAATCCAGGTGTACAGAGCTCTCGCTTAAACACAGGGGCACAACACCTACATTAGAACAAAGTGGTACACAGCTCTCATCCCTGCCAAAGGATACGACAACCCCACTCGAAAGTCAAGGCACCATTCCCTCATTAGAATGTAGGATTACAGGTCCCTCTACTGAATCCAGGGTTGCCAGTTGTTCTCCTGAAATCAAGAGTACTGACCCGTTGACCCAACCCAGAGATAAAATCCTCTCAACTGAACACAGGGGTATCAACTCTCTAAATGGGTTTAGAAGTAAAGCATCCTCCCCTGACTTGAGAAGCATCATGCCCACACCAGAAACAAGTGAGACCCACCACTCATCTAAACCTGAGGGTACACCCCCTTTACAAAAAGCCAAGGGTGGAGCACCCTTACCCAAAGCAAGAGCCACCTTATCATCACCTGAATGCTGGTGCACAGACCTCTTACCTGAAACCAGAGGTCCCGATTTGTCACCTGAAGAGGCTACTCAACTGCCTAAACCTAGGAGCCCCACTGTATTACTCACATCTAGAGACCTTTCTCCTGAGTATTCAGACAATACCCACTTGACTGAACCTAATGATTCATGTAATTTATTTATGACTGCACATGAATGCACAGACAGAAACCTCTCACCCAAACCCTGCGACAAAGACACAGGAAGGACAGTTGTAGTCCTGGATGAATCAACTGCAAGTGAGGGCCTCCACACCTCTCAGCTACAGTTGACCTCAGACACAGTGTTGATCATACCATCAGAGAATCCAGAGAAAGCACACATAGAGACTGAGAAGTGCAAGAGCTCTCCAGTGCATGAGACACAGATGGGGACAAATCCAGTCAATATTTTGAAAAAGGCAAACAAAGTTTCTGTGACAACTGGGGAAAGCCCCTGTGAGCACCCTGGTGGCAGGGAGTCTGTTAGTGGAGAGTATGACAATCAGGAATGCTGGAACAGGGATGGGGGGGGCGAGCAGGGGGCAGAGGATCAGTGGAGAGAAGAGGGGGAGGGGAAGAGGGGAGAGGCCAGTTACAGAGAGGAACAGGTTGAGCTGTCATTCAGTGCCAGGAATAGAAAAGTGCCTGCAAGCCACAGCCCACCACCCACAAACAGACAGTTGAAGTCGGGAATTCCAGCTCGTTGTTATTCAGAGGGTCTCCTCGCAACCCGGCAGCAGCAGCAGAACCCGCTCAGGTCTCAGAGCTCACAGCAAGAGAACCGGAGTGGTGCTAGGAAGCCTCTACTGATACCTAAGACAGACAGCAGCAGTGCCAGCTGCTCTGCACCAGACGGCGCCAGTGAAAACTCCAGCATGGGCAGTGAATTGGATGAGACAGACAACGAGGTGAAGTGGATCACAGACCTGGCCTTCAGGAGCCTGTCCAGCCCTCAGGTAGACTACCTGGATGTGTATAACTCCAGCCACAGGTCTTCCACAAATGTCTCGCAGCTCTCCACTGAGGACAGCCCCGGTGCCAGTGCTTGGTCAGCCTACGCAGACCTGCGTGGCTCAGCGCGACATGAAAGCGATGACCTCTCCCGCCAGCCAGCCACAACTCTGCCTTTAGACAGACTCGACGAGAAAAAGCGATTTGAAATGGGTAGCTTCGAATGTGTGGATGTGGTAGTAGAGAGCCGGGAAGAGGCACGGGGCAGAAAGAGGACCGTGCCAAAGAGACAAATCCAACTGAAGAGACGTGACACAAGTGAATCTCGTGCTAGTGAGAACAGCGAGGGAGTTTCAGAGGCAGCACGAACACACAGACACTCAAAAGACATCTTTCTGCGCCAACACAGCACCCCAGCAGCAATGCAGCAAGAATTATACAAAACTGAGCCTGAGTCAGATCTGAGTGAGAGGAAGCAGAAATTACAGAAGTCTGTCTCTTTGGATGAGACGTCCAGCAAAACCAAAACAGCTACCTGTCTAATTAAGAATGTTCTTTCTAAGAAGATGCAGCATGAACACAAACTTACAAGCCTGCAGGTGCCAATCCATAATGGAATTGTCAGCCCCTCTAAAGTGATGGAAAAACACCAAGAGAGCTCTCAGTCACCCCCTATTAGAGAGACCCCCAAAATGGAGGTGTCCAACCTGAGCTCGGGACTTCCCTCAGACTGCAGCCTGTCTTCAGAGGACATCTCAATGCGAGTACAGCCAAGCAACCAGCGGGTTTCCATCAAACAGCCTGGGAACTTCAGTTCCAGACCCCAGCAGGAGCCGACCTGCAAACCTAGCCCCAGCCCTCCTGTAAGTGGCACCAGGAGTTCTGAATCTCAGAGGAACAGTGCAGGAAGATCAGGAATGAGGTCTGAACTTGTTGTTCCATTCGAGGGTAAGAAAAAGGAAAAACTAAACCCCAGAGATGAAAGAAAGCAGCTGGTCAAGAGCAACCTGGGAGAAAAAAAGTCCAGTGACTCAGCAAATGCCAATGCTGGAAACACAAGCTCCACTGCCACCCGATCCCCAAGCACACGGAGTGGAATGACAAACAGAAATGAGGAATGTCATGTCAGCCCGGAAATACATAAACAACAGAATGTCAGAAACCTCTTCATGTCCAAAACACAAGAAATAACACTCAAACCCTGTGTGGCTGGTGAAAAGAAAAAGAGTTCTTTGAAAGTTGCCTGTCTGTCGCCTGACCTGGAAACCACGACAGATGAAATTTGTGAAGCTCATTCACCGGCAGGGACCGAAAAACTGGAAGAAAAAGAGGAAACCAAAATACAGATAGATACCACCGAGAACTGGGTTGCTAATGGTAAAAACAAAACAAAAACCCCTATGCACAAAGTAAGGGATGTACGGAAGCTAGTGAAAAACACCTACAACCTCTCATTTAAAGCCACCGCTATATCAAAACAAGAATACATTTCCCAAGAACAAGAGGACAAGCTGACTCTGCCTTCTCAACCCATGCAGATTGAGTGCAAGGCTATCAGCAGAAAGGAGGAAAAAGCTGTCACCTGCTTGCCAGATGAGAGGCAAACTAAGAACACACCACCGATGGCTGAACAACCATCATCACATTCTCCGCCAGAAAAAGTAAGAGGAACCACTTCACTTTGCATAACTTCCAAGAGTTATTTGAATGACAATGCACCTACCTCAGTGCCACTTGATAAAACGTCTAACTCTGAGATTAGAGAAATCAGCACCCTCAGTGTGTCAGAATTGGGAGACCTGGCAGAGAACACAAGCAGGGATGGTGAGGAGCACCCTAAGCTGGACTGTATACCCAAGCTCCCCAGCAAAGACAGGGAGGTGTCTACATTGCTCCTTCTGAAGGACGGCCAAACAGAAAGCAGGCCAGTCCCGGTGGCTCCAGCTCCTCTAAGTTTAACCACCACCAGCAGGAGGCGTTCTGTTTCCACACTCCTGAAAGAGAAGGGTTTCCAGGCTGACATTGGGTTTTGTGATGCCCCAAATGATATCCAAAACAATAGCCTTAAGCATGTCAATAGGTTGGAAGTGCCCCTGCAGACCTGTTCCATGGATGAAACTGAAGCTGAACCTCAGAGAGAGAATACTTTCGACTCCATACCAGGCCCTGCCAATACTGTCCCCTCTACTCCAATCTTGCTTGCAGACACGAGAAATAAGACTGAACAAAAGAACTCTCCAGGGAGTAGAGAGCAGGACCTAGAGAAGAAAAGCTTAGTTTCTACAGAAAGACAAACACCGACAATGTCCAATGACACACTAAAAACAACTGTGTCTGCAAATTTAAACTGCATACAAAAGCAATTGAGAGTGACTTCACCTCCTGGTGGCACACAGAAGGAACCAGAATCTGTAGCTTCCAGCAATACCGCACAGGCTGCAGTCACGCCAACATCCAGCTACACAGAAAGCTCAGCAGCTTCCAGCAACCCGCAACAACCAAAAATGACTTCCAGATATGTGCAGGAACAGTCTGCTTCAGCAATGTCCAGCAGGTCCAAGCATCTGGTGGTATCGACAACACAAACGACAGGCTCTACTCAGCAACCAGCACAGAATGCACCATCCAGCTATCAGAGAAGCTCTGATGAGCTCCACTTCTTTGCCACAGATGACCCCCCCAGCTATGATGAACGAGAGAGCTTCAGCCCTCTACTGTTGACAGACTTGTCAGCCAGAAAAATTAACCGGTACCAACCCACCAGTCAAGCTTCTCTATGTTCTTGTACAGCAGACAGTCTCCTGAGCCCTGGCCACCCAAGCTCTCAACCTCCTGATCTTGCAGCCCCTGTCCCTCTGTCGGTACCTGCCCAAGACCCTCCCTACCCTGCTGCTCCACCCCTAGCTCATCAGAACCGACATAGATCAGACACTCGGTCTCTGAGTTACAAGTCTGGCTCACCACAGTCCACCCAGCAGGGCCTCTCTCAGGCTCCAGCCCTGTTTCAGCCACTTCAACACCCCCCTGCAGTGTCGGCTTGTCCCGGGTCACTGCTGCATCCCCGCCCAGAAGACAGCAGGCAGCCCCCGTTTGGCCAGCGAATAGACAGACGAGCGGCTCACCGCCGCTCACCCCAGCAGCCCACTCAATTTACAGGGGGCGGACCCTACAACAGCCATGCTCATTCGCCCAACGCTCACTCTATGGATTCAGGATCGCAATACATGTGCAGTCCACAGGGATTTACAGCGTCCTTCAGCCCAGACTACGCAAATGAAGGCACAGGGAGCAGTGGGGTGCTGTACCCCGAGGGCAGTGGCAGCCTAGCTTATGGACAAAGCCCCCGACGTGTTCTGTTGGACCCTGAGACTGGCAAATACTTCTACATCGAGGTTCCCGTGCAGCCGTTGCGTAAGATGCTGTTTGACCCGGAGACTGGCCAGTATGTGGAAGTATTGATCCCACAGCAGGCACTGTCCCTCTCAGGCCTTTACCCTCCCTCCTCTGTTGCCTACCCACCCCTTCACAGCCCCAGCATGTATGCTCCACAATATCTGCCCTACTCCGTCCCACCCCTCACTCCTGGACAAGGTCCCCGGCACCCTGAGGCCCCCGCCCCCCCCGCGCTACATCAGAATGGTGCCGGTTATGGAAGCCCAGGGAGCCGAGGCCGAAAGTCCGGGGCCCAAAACCATCCGCCACAGGATCAGAGCTACCTGGAGAGCATGTATTACATTCCCACGGGGATGACCGCAAGTCCAAACCCCACAACACCGGACTTCTTCCAGAAACTACCACCCAGCCTGCCCAACTCAGGGGGGAAAATGTCTTGAATGGAGAAAAGGAAAGGTGTTTTGTAGGATATCCAATATGAATCAATTGAAGGCTTCAGCTTACATTAATAGTAACTTCTCCTGGCAACTTGGTTGAGTATAATACTTGATAATTTTCATTTTTTTCATTCTCCTTGTGTATTCTCTGCTGTGGTGTGGTGTTTAGATAAAAATCCACTAAATGTGTTCAAAAGTTTCAAGTGAAAGAAAAGAAAGTTAAATTTAAGCGGACACTACATGTCAATGGAAAAGATGCCTCCTGGCATTAACAAATTACTCCATTTGGGGGTTAGCTCTGTGCTCAGCTGAATCTCATGGATCCTTCCATCATTTTGCTCTAAGAGACAGTATATACGTAGCAATAAATATTATATATGCACTTATCATATCAGCAATTCAATACCTGTTATTTATAGCAAACATATTTCTAAAATGTATTCAAACACAGTACCATTTTTTCTATAAATGTAGATTTTGGGGCAGTATTTTTCACAGAACATTTTATATCTAATCTTCTATGTAAACTAGGCAGAGAGTCAGGCCAAGGGATTTGGGGAGAAATCTAATGAGCAAAGGTCACACCAATGTTACTTAATTCCCTTAATTTTTGCTTTACCATATGGCTATTTTATGGAGTTCATTATTGGGACTTCACGATGCTTAATCTTTAATTTTAGTTAATGCTTAACTAAGGATTGTGTTATTATTCAATTGTTCCTAATTATAACCATTAGTATGTGCATGGAAATAACAGCTACTAATACTAATCAACACCAAGAGGCTCCAAGAACAACCGTAATGTTTTACTATGTCTGACTTGTGTGAGCATTTTTTTGACAAAATTCCAGCCTTGGAACGGCGTCTTGAGATCAACAGCCAAACAATAGGGAAGTTATGGCAAAGGTATTGTGATTTTGTAACAGAAAGGATATTTGCTAAGATATAAAATACATGACAGCAAAAGGGAAGACGCTCCCCTTCATTCTTTATGAGGCATGTGTACTGGGCATGCTCACATGAATCATATCCCGGGGGGGAAGGGGGTATAGTTCCAGCTCGAAAACGTTTTGGGATCTCACCCAACATTTTCACATCCATGCTGAAAGACAACCCTTCAAGATTCTGTTCAGTGCAGGACTTAGTTTCGGATGTGCGGAATGTCAAATGTCTGGGAAAGCATTGCCACTGTCCATTGATATGGACAAAAAATGTTCATTCTGCAATAGATATTTCAGATTCTACTCATCTTTATAATGGGTGTATAAGACTGGTTTTTAATTTTGTTGGTTCTTTTTGTCTTTTCCCGAAAACGTGAACATACGGATTGAGATTCTGTCAATCACAAATCTCGCTGTATAACATCTATGTATCCGAGTCAACTTTTTACAATCAAAGACATTTTTTCCCCCTCTATCAGTCACTTTTAATGATTAATTATTTTTAAAAATAAGAATCTTGGAACAAACTGCATTTAAAAAAATCTTGAATAAACTACTGAAACCATTTGTTCGCTTCCTGTTGTTCAACGGATAGAACCTATCCTTTAAGTGCAGGTGAAAGACCTAAGAAGTGGACTGAGTATTTAGCTATGCTAGTGGAATTGGCACACGCAATTATAGGTGCTCAGATATATTGGCCCCTGGCTAGAAACATGACTGTCCAACTATAGCTGACCTCACTCCTGTCAACACCCGGGGTCACTGCAGCTTTACGTTTGCAGACACAGAATTAAACCAATTTACAAATGAATTCGGTTTTTAAATTCCTTTCATGAACTGGCTGGGACTAAATCA
>JAOVYW010020135.1:29467-69413 GCA_025775045.1 Hiodon tergisus | reverse complement strand
CCAGCGCCGGCCAAGGCTTGTGATTCTTCCACAGGTTTCCGAGGTACCAGTCACTCTGGTTCTCAACCAGCCCAATAACCTGCTTGTCTGCAATTGGAACATTTAAAACATTGTGATGTACTAGCATTGTTTAAAGCACGCGCACACACAATATGAATATATACGAAATCTCATATATATCTGAAGTCACGCATTGCTGCCTGGGACGGCATCAAGAAGAGAGACCTGTAAACTTCTTGAAGACGGCCCACAGCTCGGCGATGTCGGTAGCAAAGGTGATGTCCGTGTCCAGGACAATGACCTTGGTGAGGTCGGAGGGAAGAGCTTTGGTCAGGGTCAGCTTCATCAAGCCGTATATCCCAGAGTAGTGCTTGTTGGGGATCCAAGCTACCTCTGACTGTGAATAGAGTTTATATAAAATAAAAACCTTAAAAAGATTTTTATTTTCTACAAAAAACAGGGCTACAAAAAAATACAAAGCTATAAATACACAGCTCATAATTTTATAGGATAGAAAAAATATTGAAGCCAGGATTAGTCTAAATTACCTTTTACATTTGAACTCATTGAAGTGTTTAAAAAAAATATATATATATTTAAATATTTGAATTTGGGGCAAATAAATAACCAGTGCAAAGAGTCACTGAGATTTGATAGTATGAACATACTACAAGTAGTAGTACAGGTTCTCTCCCACAATCAGAAATTTTGATTACAGATATTTTAGCGCATGGCAAACCTTTTATTTTAAAAACACTAAATATATTATCTACTGAACAAGATAGATCTAACAAGACCATGAGCATTCATTAAAAAATAATCTTAATATTTATGTCCTCATTGGCATGATGGATGAGGAACGTATCACATTAACATGTAATGCGGCGTTGAAATGCACAGCCAAATGAAGAGAGAGTGCGGCGGCCAGTGAGTCATGGAAATTACCGCGGTTTCCGTTTCCCTCGCAAGCAGGCAGTGGGCTCGGCGAAAGAGGGGCAGTTACCTTCAGCTCATCGGCGTCGTAGAAGCTGACCGTCACTGACGGTACCATCCAGGACTGGAAGAGGGAGCTGAGAATCTGATGGGCCACTGCGTCTGTGATGAAGTGGAAGTGGAGTGGGTTCCTCCTGGGGATATGGCCAAGGAGACGGGTAGTCGGCTTAAGAGCATACATTATTCAATGAATCCCTTCACTGTCATGGTCGGCCCACTGGTTTTTTGGCACCCTGAGCAAACAGACTTTTGCGCCCGGCCCCCTCGCCCCACAGCTAACACTGGCATAAAGAAAAGTCTTTGTGTTGTGGTGGATGGGTGGGTGGGTAGTGGAAGGAGGAGGAGCTGTGCCTACCTGCCTGACTTCACATGAAAATGAGCCCGTTAATTGGGTAAGTGGGGAGTTATCACTTGCACCTGGTAGATATTATAAATTATGGACCGGTGCAGGGATTATAAGAGATGTAGCCTCCTTTCCTAAGGGCTGTTCAGAGTGAACCAAACTGAGAGTGATGCCATCTGAGGAGGTGAAAACGGCTAAAAATAGATTATGTTTTGCGTTGGTTTATTATTGGTTATAAAGTGTGCAAAATCACCTGTTGTTTCTATAATATGTGCTTTTAGTGCAAACCATCCCACGGCAGAGTCTGTAAATGAGGACACAATTACATCTATGTCGGTGACCCTCCTGGTCTTCCCTCACCTGTGGAACAGGATGGACTTGACCAGGGTGACCACGTCTCGACTGGCGTTGTGACCAGCACACACGCACGCCACATGGATGAGCTGGAGTGGGGTGTAGGTAGGTGGTAAGAGAGAACCAAAAATTGACTGAATTATCGTTAACAAAAAAGTGAGCCACTTCTCAAATTGCACGTCCATACCAAAAGTACATAATAAATACATTATAATTACACATATGACCTATTAGGGTTGTGTATCTGAGAACTTATTATGAAGATTCAATTGTCAATAATGGGAATAAAGCTATAATTAACTTTGGTATTTCTGTGCGATTTCAATTCAGTGTTATTTCTGACCCACTGGCAGGGTCAGAGAATTATATGTAAAATGTAGCCCTTTACCTTCTTTCTTCTATCAGTATGATTCTTTGAAGTCATCATACTGTACCATATCCAGAAATTTTATTTTGGAGGGTAATAGTATTGATAAGACGGAAATGAAAATTGGTAGCTCGTACCTCACACTTCTCCACCATGGGCCGTCTGACACATGCACTGTGGTTGCCACGCTGATTTCCCCTCTCCTCCGCTGTGTTCTCGCCGTCCTCGGGCCCCGTGTCAGCGGACGCCGCCCACTGCTGGTTGCCGTAGTTCCCGTCCTGTGCCGTTGCACCCCCCTGAGATTGGCTGAGCTGCTGCCGCAACTGCTGGTTCTCCTCCTCCACCTCCCGCACCCGCAGCTCCAGCACGTCCCGCTCCAGGTACCGTGGCTCTGATTGGTCAATGGGGCAGGGGGAGAGAAGCATGGACCGTCCGTCTGTGAATGGGGGGGAGGAAATGCTTTTTGGTTATTTTGGGGGTTTTAGGTGTCACCAGACCATGTACCCCCACCCCACCATTTTCTTCCTGTGGCACAGGCTTCGACAAGGCCAAAAAAGTACCCATCATTAGTGTTCACCGACCGCTCACTGAGCCAAGCAGAAGGACTGGCACCGCCTGAGGCCAGCTGCTCCGAGGCGTTACCCTTTTGAACTCAGGAGCATGTGGTAAACTCCAGGAATGTCCACAGCTCTTTTCAGCTGGCTCTGGGGGAGGTTACAGAAGAGGATGAGTGCGGTTCGCAAGCAAGTCCTCTTGCTCAGGGAAACACAAACACAAATTAGTCCTCTGTTTTTAAAGGCAAGAGCATGGGGCTACGACTGCACAAAGCTCTGTTCATTCTTAAGTTTCTAAATATAATTATGATTTATACCAAAGCTTTCTTAGGTAAGATTCCCTTTCATAAAGAAGTGCATTTTGTAGCAAACAAGTGCTACTCAACAGTTTGATCTACCATGGGGTTGGGAAACTCGAGTCCTAGAAGCCTCCTGGCTTTTCGTCTCTGCCTCTGCCCACAATTTTTTAATTGGAGCCATTTCATATATTATGAATCATCTCACCTGTAAATCAATGGCTAATTTCAGGAGGCTAAAAAACTAAAAGTCTCTGCCGCACATGAGGACTGGTGTTGGTCTCCAGTTAATTGCTATTTTGTGAACACTCCACGTGGTTTCAATAAATACAAGACGGACAAGTGAGACAAAGCACCGGAAGAAAGAACAAATGCAAGAACATCTCAGACAGTGACTGGCACGGTGGCTCTCTCTGGGCATAAATGCTTTCTTATCCTCTAAATATACCCCCTGTGCAGACACAAAGACATTTTCCAATCTAGGTTTGACACTCTGAGGGTCTGTGCATCTCTGCACGGCTAGTCGATGTCTCCAACAAGATGGTTTGGTGTGATTCACTGCAAAAAAAAAACCCGCCCAAAAAAAACCTGTGCTCCACAGAAGACAAAATGAGATATCAGCTGCATATTTTATTATTGGGTCGCTTAGCAGACACATTTATTTCAAGAAACTTATATCACATTCAACCATTTATGCAGCTGGATATTTATTGGAGCAATTCAGGATAAGCCCCTTGTTCAAGTATACAACAGCCGAGCTAGGGACCAGCAAACTACAAGCAGTCTAAGACACCTTAACCACTCCACCACATACCTAATTATGTATCATGTTCCATATGGTATCAAAAAAGGCACTGACTAAATTTACTGTTTAACATAATCCTTAATCATAAAAAAACAATATTCGTTATAGTTTGGTGGTGGGAGAAATTTACTCTGTTTACTGTGGCTTATACCAGGCAACAGCAAATTTGGTGGTTTCTTACTAAAATACGCTACACTGTTCATTTCAAAAGTAGGTGCATGTGGAATATAAAACGTCTCATTACTTTATTCAGCGAAAGACACCATGGTTCATTCATGTGCGTGTTTGTTTATTCCGATATTTATTTCATGTTTCCTTGCCAATGATCACCTGGCAATTGAAATGCAACTGCCTCCAGATATGTTTCGTTTTAATTAGGTACAACCTTGACACCTCGTTTCAAGTGCCCCTCATACCCCATGAGGGCTTAGCACTGCACAAGTATTTCCGCTCCCTAAATAATTCAACCTGCTGATTTAACCAATTAATGAGGTAGAGTATGCTTTTTCAAAACAATTTCATATGCCCTTCTTCTCTAATAGTCCTTGCATTTGTAATTTATAATTTATTTGTAATTGTAATTTATTCACAAAAGTATGGGGGTGTCGGGCAAATTTCACCTTCCTGCTGAATTTCTGTGTTGCACATTTTAATCAGCTGCCTGAGCGTTGTGTACAATTAAGAAATAAATTATATATATCTTAAAGAACACACTCTGCAAAAGTGCTTTGTAATTAAGAAACAACTGAACTACACAGAGTGCTGGAAAGAGCAGGAGTTCATTTATTTATATTCCCACAGTGCATTACGTCCGAACCCCACAGCCAACATTGTGCATTTAATTTGACACTGAAAGCAGTCTATGAGGTTGGCACTGAAAGGAGCCAACCTTTCTCTTGCAAAGGCTTAAAATGGACATGTGACGAGAGACAATATGTTGTCATTGTGATTGATGGCTGAATTATTTTATTATCTATTGTAGGGACTTCATATTCCAGATACTTATATTGTGTATTGATAGTAACTGCTCAACATACTCTTTAGAGGTTAAACATGGCATATCATGCGTTTTGTCTCATTTCTATATTAATGCAATCAAAATTACTCGAACGGCAGATGGAATACGCTCCTTAGTAGGTTTTTATACATTTTCAGTTCTGATTGTAATCCCTGAAAGGTGAATATATTACACAGGAAGGTAAGGGCTGTACTCACTCTCCAGGTTCCCCACTCTGAGGTACAGCCATGTCAAAAGTACCATGAATGTCACAGTTGCGACCAAGAGCTTCAGCTTCCCACGGCAAGGGCAGGGCATTGTGGGAAGGACGAGAGTGACAGGACCTGGTGGGGTTCAGGTGGGGCTCAGTCCCACGCCAGTGTGCTGCAGCATCCTTTCATCTACAGAAAAGCAAAACAGAAGGAAGTTCATGGAGGTGTTATAGACACTGAAAAATCCAGGGAGAAAACCTGGCATTTACTGATTTAACACACACACACACACACACACACATATATATATATATACACACATACATACATATATATACATATACATACATACATATATATACATATACATACATACATACATATATATACATATACATACATACATACATATATATATACATACATACATATATACATACACATACATACACACTATATATACACACATATATACACACATATATTTATATTATATACATATACATATATTTCAGCTTATCGCTAAGAATCCTGCCACCACACAGAGGGAGTGTGAGGAAGTAGTAAGATCATGTCAGTGAATTACATGATCTGGATTCAAATCTTCAAAATCCAGATCAAAGGGCTCAGTCTGTTTCCGGGCGAACGCCTTTAGCAACTGTGCCACTTGGGAGGCTTAGGAAATGCTATTTTAGCGTTATTGGTGTGTTCTAAAATTTAAGCGTATTTACAAAAAAAATTTCCCACATGGACAAACTGCATATAAATTGCTAATGCCATATTTATTTGTCGATTGTATTTATAAACGGGCCCTTTATGTTTACATATTTTCTTCCTGCCGTTCCAAGTGGGTAGTGAAGAGCTGTAGTGTGGGGCTGTGCGAGTGCGTGTGAGTGTGAGTGTGCGTGTGAGTGTGAGTGCCGTGCGCGTGCGAGTATGAAGCTGGGCATTGGAACTCTGAGAAAGGAGTCTTTTATTGACTCGGACATTTCACTGGTTGAACCATTCTGCAGATTATATTGATGGGATTGATGTCTAGGTCTGATTGTAGTTAGGTGGCTCTCAAGGCTTTATGAGGCTGGATTTTAGGGTGTTGTGTACCAGTAGTCATAATACTGGTATTATGAGGGGTGTGTTAAAAATTATTGTGAAAGCTTTATGTATCTTTTAATGTTTTACGTTGCTCTCATACCTCTCGTGATTGTTTATTTAATCTTTTTCATTTTAAGCATCACCAAATTAACATTATGAAGTGGATAGGGATTTTTGGTACAGCATTTAAAGCTCTTTGCATCTGCAATATAATTAAATACTAGGAACATTTATGGTGGGTACCAGTGCCAAGAGGTATTCTTAATCAGTTGTGCAGCATTAAATGAAAGGTGGGAAAAATGTTTTTGGGTCCACCTCTCCTTTATGACCAGCCTAATTAATCACTTCTCAGTCGCTTTAGATAATAAATTCTGGAAGGAAAGATGAAGGAGTCTGGACGAGGCAGTGAATTAAGAAAAGCACAGAGTTTAATAAAACTCGCCCGCTTAACAGTTGAGAAACCCAAAACGCAATGAAGAAGCAGAAGCAGTGGATGTTGATCGATGGGGAAGTTTTAGGACACAGTTGCCCTGGGGCTGGGCTCCAGCGATGGCCGCCAAGGTTCAGGAGCAACTGGATTCACAGGTAATGGCAGGTTACAAATACCTGGGCACTGCGGTGGGTGCAGTGTTTGTGCCCTGATCCCTAGCCCACCCACTAGGAAACCAAAGGGAGGGAACTCAACATTTTACATATATTCATGTACCGGGTACAGCCTTCTCGCTTTGTGTGCAGTTATTAAACAATGTTTATTTATTTATTTTCTAATAAACTGCGGCCTAGACCACGATATTTCAAATGCATTTGGCCTTTGTTGTGTGTTTGTTTGCAATCACATTCTACACACAATGTATCAGTGGATCTTGTAGCACTGAGGAGGCAGACACACCGTTTGCATTCAAGCTTTGAATCACACTTATTGTGCGGTTCTCGGGTTATTACCACATGATAGTGGGCATTCAGGACATGTCACAGACAACCTGAACCTATTAGCGCTTTTTCCTAAAGGGCACAGCAACACCAAAGTCTCCTGTCATCTCTGCGAAGCATGATGCGATTTCAGTCCACCAATTTGACAGCAGAATATAGGACTTCATGAAACTTTAATAACATGGCACATCATCTGCTTAACCCATATGACAAAATTGAACAGCAATTCAGTCTTTCAAAAATCTACAGTGAGGGCTAGAATATTTTTAGAGATTCTCCTATATTACTCCCAGAATAATTGTGAACCATAATGTAATAAACATCCTATTACATTGCAATTCTCCTGCTTTATAAACCAATCAGATAGCTCACTGCTTTGGAGCCAGCAGGGGGAAAAAAAGCATTGTGAATATGGCTTCTACTGAGGTCCCTTCTACCGACTTCAATTCTGACACCCAATAAAGGGCGTCCCAACTCCCCATGCAGGTTTCCAGGAGCGAGGCTCTCGGAGAGGAGGCAATTAGGTGGTGTCAGTTATCATCATGTCACTATCCCACCTTTCCCTCCCACGCTTCATATGGAAGATGGCAATAATGGTGTCACTTGGCATAAGTGACTAGAATTTTTTTCAACCCAAGATCCGAAACTTCCCTGGGGCTGTCCCTCCCGCAAACCCCTTACAGAAATGTCTGGGTGTGATCAGAACTGCTGCATCCTTGCCAAGCGGGTATGCCACTGAAGGTACGATCAGTGCCACTGAAGGTACAATACCCAATACACTGCATGCCGCTGCATTCTGACAACAGGTTGAGCGGTGGTTAAAAGGAAACTAAGCACATGCTGATTCACATTAAGCCAGTCGGGCCTGGTAGTATTGGCTGCAGTCTTAGATGGGGCATAACCTGCAGGAGTGTTTTTTTGTTCCACTCCTTGTACCTCTGGCATAAAATGTCATTGCATTTTTCAGGAATTAAAAAAATGACCTGCTATTGGCTCCTCTGCTGATCCGCTGTGATGACAGCTTCCTAAATGTTATCTTTAATATATGTTCTGTTAAAGCATTTTAACTGCACAATAAAGTTACATAAATGATTACTACGTTATACCAATTGTTTGTTGTACTCACAGTGGTGGTATTTCTGGCATTTCTAAGTAAATACATTTCTCCAAAAAAAGTATATCTAAATTTGTAAACACATAGTTACATCATAGCATACATAACAGTTGCCTTTCTGCGACTCTTCGCCTTTGAGACTGACCTTCAATAATGTTTGTCACTGTTGTTCCTCTTACATTTGTGCCCACCCTTGCCCCTAGTTCTGCTTGAAGCACAGGCCCCAGTCAGTACTTTCCTCAGACTGTCCCTGGAGTCTGTATATCTGAAGACTGAAGCCTGTGCAGCTACATGCAGGGAAGGAAACAGCCAATCATCAAGCGATGTTCTTGTGCAAGGGGGAGACCAGCAGAGACAGCCCTGACTCAGCGGAAGGGTGTCAGTTTGGCACATTCCAACAGGGTCTGTCCTTTCAAGATGGAGTTAGTGGCTACCAGTGGAGCAGGTTAGTTCCGGCCAGCCATCTCGGTCACTGAAGGAGAGGCAGACTGTCTGTGATTAGTCCCTCCCTGCACCCTCCTCAGCTATCTGAGCAAGACACCAGCCTGCACGCGTCCAGACCTGGGCTGCGGTCCAGCTAGAAATGCTGAGAACCGTCAGACACTGGAGCCCCTTCTGAAGGATGAATAATAGGGATGGACTAGACCAGGAGGGCAGGTGGTTGCAAATAATCTAGTCTCCTCTCCATAGCAACCATTGGCATTATGTCGGCAGTCAAGAACGCTGTCCAAGCCGGATGGTCCGATGTAGCCACGTAGGACACTGTATGGGCCCCTTTTCTACAGCATAAGAGCCCCTATATGGCTGGTTTTACTGTGGCTAGCTTTACCTGGAGCCAGTCTGTTGCTTTGCTTCCCTGCTGTAAACACAGGGTTTACATTCATTCCGCATCAGCTTTGTGTACCTTTTCATCATGATTAGCCTGACAGCCCGCACTAGCGAAAGCTGAAGCAGATGAAGCGGAACATTATTATCTGCCCTGCTCCCAGCCCTGGAACGCAGGCACAATATTAGGATTAGCATCGCTATTGTCAGTCCCACACCTTGGGTGCAGACAAAAAAAAAAAGAAGAAAGTTTCCACTGACATTGAGGCAGACTCCTGACTCCCCGCTGTCTTTTTGCAATCAGACCGGCCAATCTATGATTGCAACCACAGATGCGCAAAGTCACCTTGGGTGGTAATTCAGTCATTCAGACCCGGAAACGTAAAGAGAAGTGGCCTTACCTGTGAGCTTCCAACGCAGTTTCAGACAATCATTTGATTGAGCCTAACCCATTCTTTGAGGAGGATTTTTGCAATTATAAATCAATACTTTGGGCCATCTATCACTGTTATTTACTGGAACCTGTGTCCCCCACCACACAATTTTATTTATTTATTTTTTACCAAGCACAAAGGACGTAATTGAATATTGACATAGGTAGTTTATCTCGGTGTACTACGAATGAAGCTACCCCTTTGTCTAGGATAGTGTGTCACAATGGCTGTCACAGGGATAGATAGGCTTTCTTAAATACTTCAATCGAGCAATGTTTTTGACCGGCCTTTAAAATTACAAATACAAAAGAAATAGGGTACCACAATCTTATTCTATTGCAATCATTCTGTAATTATGGCTTCATTTCTTCTTCTTTTTTTCCTCTACCATTTTCTCTCCCTCGTTTGGGATTTCACTAATAATCACATCAGTAACACATCCGAAGGCTGAATGCATCTGAATTTTACATGCGCAGTTCAGAGACCCCTTGCTCTGCTATACGCAATTTTATCTGAGCGGATCAATCAAGTCAGGTTAACAATACGGGATTGTTTGGTTATGCCTGCCCCCCACCCCCTTTGTTAAAAGGAAATGGAATTACACTTGTGCCCTCAATCACAAAGCCTGAATACACACTGGTTTAGATCCGGAACATAGCAAACGAATGCCAGCGGTAAAAAGGTCAGTGTGCACACTAAAAATGAACAGGCCCATGAAGAAGTTTCCATTTGTTTCCCATCCCTTTTCTGTTTACAGTGCAGAGAGAACGCAGAGGAGACCAGTTAGCTCCCATTCCCCTACACCCAAAGGTTTGGTGCAGACTTAAACAAGCCACGGGAGTTGGTGTGATTCTTTGCAGTTATACTAGGATTGATTTAACCCATTTATTAACTCAAACTTGTCACGAGCCTAGAGGACTCCATAAGCTGCCATCAAAAGCCAGGTGTAAAAATAAGCACTTATATAATGTAAGTCTTAATTACAAAATAGGTAAACAATTATTACTATTCAATATTTTTATTATTATTTGGAACCTATTTTAGCGTTTCCATAAATACATGACATTTTAATTATCAGCTGTTCACAGCAACATATATTTAAACCCACATGCTGACTACTTCACAACAACAAATATTAATTGTCCGCTGCATCTAAAAAGGCCCCAATCTGGTTGTTTATCTGAGGTTGTGCTGGGTGTGCAGCGGCCCGCAGAGTCCTGCCAGGCGGAACGCCTAACTGCTGATGCGTTTGCCTCGGCAAGGAGAGAGAGAGGCTAAAGGACTTCTAATGAACGTGCCTCCTTCTCCGCCTCCACCCGATCTAGGGAAACAGCGTCCGCGGATGTCCCGTGCACCCGGCTCTGAGACACAGGCAAAAAAAAAGGCAATCTGCAGTTTTCAGGATTGACCCCCCGCCCTCCGCTTGCCCTTTAAAAGCTCCGCCATTCAAAAACCTTTTCTCCATGCAATTACATTGGGGTCAGTGTGTTTGGCCGCTAAACACTGCAGGTTTAATAAAGGAGATCTAATTCTTGCTGACTTTGTGACTGATGCCACAATTAATCCTGGGCTGCTGAACACAAACCTGTTGTTTGCTCTCCCTGGAGTCCTACACTTCATCAGGGCACCGTGATCGGCTTTAATAACTGTGATATAACCACTAGAAACCTTCATCACAGTTAAGGGGTTTGAAAATATTTCGACTATTATTTTCAGGCAGCTGACGAGACATTGAAAGTGCGAATTTTCAAATATATATACTCCAGTATTAATTCTCAATCACCTGTCTTTGGGTGATTCATTTTCATAATAAAATGGAAAGTCGGCACTCAATTTACCCAGAAAAATGCATTAATCTTCCTTCCTTTTCCTTTAGAGATCAGTCACATAAACATAGTTCCGCATTCATTTATTCTTTGTCTCCTCAACAGATCATGTCATGCCATCAACTTGTTCTCACGAAGACAAATGCCATCTTTTTGGATTAATACAGTTCATAACGGCCATCTATTCCAAGCATCTGGGTACAGAATTTATGAAATGGGATCGGACTATCATTATTTGTACTCCTTTGATCTGACCCAGTAGCTTCCGAGACCCAAGAAGGGCAAAAGATGCTCAAATCTCATCTAGTGCGCCCCCTATTAGGAATGAGAAAAACGCTGGGCAGATTACTTTCCGCCAAACTATTTATTCCACGCCAACATGAGAATTTGTTATTAACACAACCATCTGTCAAAAGATTGCATCTAGCTCCCTGGAAAACATGCCATTTATTATTATTATTAATATTATTATTATTATTGCTAGTCGGTGGGGTCATCACATTTTGAATGAGGTGGGATTATAATAAATTAAATACATTTTGTGTTATCATATCTGACAAACTTATCTGACAAATATAATTCCCAAGAAGCTGACATCACCTTGGAAGCTGCTGCCACCATGGCCACCACCATTTGTATTGTGGTGTATAAAGAAGTATAGCCAGTCAAACAAAGCAATGCAATTTGGGATTCTAAAATGAAACAGAATAGCTCCCTTAGATAATCAACCACAAAAGTTTCTTTGGGTAGAGAAAGGCTATGTCCAAAGGCAGAAATATTCTTTAGTTAATTGTGGCTTGGTAAAATTTAGTTTTATTCACCTAATCTCTTTCAATTTTAATTCTGTTTGAAGTATTGATCTTAAATATATATATATATATTATTATTATTTTTTTTTTAATCAGTTTCACAGGCAATATAGAGATCTGGTTAAAAATAAGAAAGTTCATAATTCCTTCATTAGATGGAGCGTACATCCAGCAGACCTAAGATAACAAACCCCGTTCCAGGTTCCACATGCAGTGTGAGAATTTGTCCTTGAAATCACCTCCAAACCTTAACGCAGACAGAGATTCCTCTTTTTAGAACACAAATTAGGAATGTAAATTACATTTAATTAATTCAATTGTCATACTCAAGTCTTGGCTAACAGAGTTTAATGAGGACATTATGAAATCCTAACCAACCAGGCAGCTCCATTTTTTCCTCTGACACACTCCAGGAATTAAGAGCATTGTTCATGAACTGTGCCCAGTTACATATTGCTTCTGATGAAAACATTACATGCCCTAATGTCATCCAACACAGGCAGCTGCACGCATTAACACAAATATTTTTGGACATCAAAGGTTAAATAACATTTAACCTTTGATGTTTGCTTTTATTCTTTGTTATTTGAGAACAGACATCTACACACCTGCAAAATGCAAACTTTTCATCTCTTGGTAATGCAATTCCAAAGCCTTCTCATCTTTTCACAAATGTATTGTCAAAGCTAATGCTTCACGACTATTACAGTAATGCACGAGTAGACACGCAAGTCGGTTCACATATATACGTATATCTATAAGGTACTGCTGTGCTGACTCTTCTGCAGGAAAGTCCAGCTACATTTAATCATTTTAATATCACTAAAATTCTGGGGACAAAAAAATAAAAATAAAACTAAAGGTGATTTGTATCAAGAATTTCGGCAAAAAACATAAAATTAAGATATTAACAAAAAATTAAATTTTGTTATATGTAAAACAATAGGTACATCCAGTATGTGGCTTTATAGTGGCATTTACGTATATCGAAACATATGTAAAAGAGAACCATTTTTTTGTTGTTGTTGATACAAAAAAAATATAGATCAGAGATCTCGCTCTAAGTCCTTTCCTTCTGCTTCCGGATGAATCTGGGCACTAATCTTCAAACTGCTGAGCCTCCTCTGTACTTTATCACTCTCTCACAAGTTCTGGCTGTCCTTTCCACTACAAAGCCCAGCTAATCTACTACCGCTAGTCTCCCCTGGACCCTGAAAATCTACCTCATCTCCAGCGTACCCAAATGTGACACATTGCCACTCGGCAGGACATGTAGAATTTGAGCCGTGCGTGCAAGTTCTCTTCCCTTATTGATGAGCTGGATCAAGGCTCTTAACCTCAACTGTATTCCTAAAATCACGGTTCTTTCCCACTAGGTCATGAAGAGGACCGCACCTAATTCCGTTTTTGTTATGATAAAGAATTGGGACAGGGCTAAATCTTCTCCTCTCCGCCCCCCCCCCCCCCATTGTCTGACCAAGCATATTTATATAATTAGCCTCTACCAACACCGCTGGGACCCCCAGATGGCAATTAAACAGTCTTAATGCCGTCTGGGGCACTATGCACCATAGGACCTCGCTGTCCCTCTCCACATGGCTGATCCTACGCTGCTAGGCCACAGTCGAGCAAGGGTGATTAAAGGACAAGTGATGCAGCGACGGAGCTAAAACAGCAGGAGAATAATAAGTCACCAGCCATGATGCTTTGTGCCTTTTCTGTCATTTCTCTAGCTCAGCTTCCAAGGGGCAACAAAGGAAACATACAGCTTGGGAAGACATTCTAAAACCCTAGTTGGACCCTACTTACCTCATGGTTACCTGTGAACATCTTAATTACTAAAAATTAATAAAACAATAAAACGACATTGAATAGTTTTAGATCACCACAACGACGCTAAGGGTTCATATTATTGGAAATTAGAACATTTCCATCCTTTAATTTTCCCAAGGTGCTTCATTCTGAATGTTTTTTTTTTTTTAAGCTACCACTGTCCACTCAGCTATATACGTTATAGCTCTTATAGTCTCTCTATAGACTTAATAACAGACATATCATATTGAGAGAGCATGTCTCATCTTTCCAGCCAAATAAAGAAAGGGGGAAAAAAATTTGTCCCTACAGTGGCAATTCTCTCAGGAGCAACCAATTCAGATTATCAGTACCCCAGCAAACAAGTGCTATCTCCTGCGGGCAGGATGGGAGGCCCTGCCTGGGGGGGTGGGGGGTCTGTGTGGGGGTTGTGTGATGGACTTCAGGGACTTGCAGCAGCACATAAACCAGGCCTAAGGACTGGTCCCTACACCTTTTACCACAGCTCATTTGCTTCCCTTATCTAAGGCGAGTTATAAAGCTAACCCAATTATACATTACCCCGCAGTGCAACCTAAAGAATAAATTCTGAACACAGTTTTGTGCAGTTTCATGTTTGGTTTCTGTTGATCCAAAATGCTCAGTTCAAGAGTCACCCAAGTTTGGATGGCTCTTACATCCTTTAAACACTTCCAAAAAGGTTTTCTTGTATACCAATTCTGAGAAATGTGGTTACGATGATCTCAAGCAGCCAATTAGAGTATATTGCACACACTGTTAAGTAAAAAATACCTTGTTCATTCCTCCTGCTCCCAAGAGGGGCTGCAATGGATGGTATATAATTACTGGCTTGCTGAGTTAATTAGTGTTCCTTATGATATCCTTAGACATGGTTACGATGACATTAACAACTCAATACGACAGAAAAAAGGTGATTAGGATTTCTGTACAACCATTGGGAGAGATACATTTGTGATACAATTTGGCTCACAATCTGTGGCACACAACTTACCACAGGATTGAGAAAACATAAAGACAAAAGGCTAAGGGTCAAACCAGAGTCCTTGAAATTTTTGGCCCAACCTCAGAACTGCTTGTGTAAGATTAAGACCATCAAGTCAGTCTTTGACACTCGCTCTCTTTGTCTATGTACACTTTCAAGGATAAACCCAAAGTCCTAGCAGATAAGCTTGCTAGTTTCAGATGGCTTGTACACTGGTAACGTCACGTTCATCCAGAAATTGGATTAGAAATGTTGGGGGCTTTGTTTTGCACTAATGAATGCAAGAACGCAGCTTGTTTGTTCACCCTCTATTCTCCTGCCGAGTCCAGGCCATCAAAAAGCAGAAATGCCCAATTACCCATAGCCCATTCAATAATCCATTCAGATACACAATCGGAATTAAGCTGTTTGTTTTTGGATTTGTTTACAAGCAAAAAATATACAGCAATGTGTAATTCTTCTCTAGCAGTACTCGTATGTTACATTGTAAAACTGTAATGAGATAAAAAAAACAGTGGTCGACAACCTGGGAAGCCAAGGATTATCCCAAGGCGGATCATTTGGTGCTGTCAACAATGTGCATTTTTGTTCAAGCAAACCCACTTTTGGTGTAAACACTTGTGTAAACAGAAGCACACTAAAGACCCAGTTTTCACTTCAATTGTTTTCTCTCCGCACCAGTTCGTTCACCGACGTCGCCATAGCAATTGCTGTGATTTGTTTTGCTTTCTCATGTACCCGTCTCCTCAAATGAGGAGCTCAAAGCTGCCTGGGAAGACCTATGCTCTGATTCTGGCCTCCCTGAATGCCTTTCTAAAAAAAAAAAACGCTGCACTTAATGTTTACATCCTAGTCCCGTTGCCTGGAAGGTTCAGTGAGAGAATGCAGGCTGGGAGAGAAATGACTACTTCCTCTTTAATGGAGCATGGTTAAAACAGGAGCTATAGGTAATAGACTAAGTGCAATATCAAACCGCCCAGAAGAACAGTGGAGGCCGGGCCGCTGTCTAGGGATGAAAAAGGAGCTCTCCTAATCAGGCGACAAAGAAGAGGTCAACTACCCATATCAAATGCTTTTCTTAATAGTTGTTTTCCCCTCCCCTGGCCCCTCTGACAGATCACAGGAGTTCCAGCCTCTGCAACCCAATGCATCTATAGGCAGATGTAAACATCAGGGTGTGCCAGCATGACAACATACATGCAAAGTACAGGCTGTCTGGGGGCACCGTTTCAAATGTTTATTATCATTTATATCCTTATCTGATGCTCACAGACAGAATGACTTATATGGCTTAAAAACCCACAAATCCACTTTTGAATCCATTTATACAGCTGAATATTGGCTGAAGCTCGTCGGGTTAAGTATTTGCTCCGGGGTGCAACAGTGCCACTCCTCCTTGGCTTTGAACCCAAAACCTCATAACCACTCAGCCACACTCCAGCTGATCTCTTCCTGAACCGGCAAACTCTTAACAACTACACAACACTCCAGCTGGTCTCCTCCAGCCATACGTCTTGTCAGGCAGCTAACGAAAGGATGCAGCTGTAACCCTTGCTGAAGCAGGAATCATTTCATCTCCGAAAATTGTGGACAATTACAGGGCACCACACAGCAGCAGTAAAAGTTGAAGCCATTACAAAGTAAAGAAAATATATTAAATAGTCCATACCATACTGAAGTCTTACAATTCATTAACAACAAAAAAAAATCAATCATAAATTAACAATGACACTTACTATAATAAAGATGAAAATCATGTTTAGCGCTAGGCTGAGCTATGACTGGTCACGAGGCATAGTGCTTTCCTCATCTAGACAGGATACCATAGACCCTTGGTTTTCAAAGTGGTCACCAGGGAGGCCTCAGCACATTTTATTTTTACATTTGCCGTAGCATTGTCAATGGGTTTTTTAAGACAGGGGGGGCCCCCGCCATAGGCTTATGCTATTTGGGGGCCTTGGCTTGGAAAAGTTTGGGAACCCCTACCATAGACGGCAGTTAGATTACATGCTGACGTTAACTCATCTCAAACTCTGCCTTGCTTTAAACATGAAGAAACAAGATGCTCTCAAGCACTACACAACAATATCAAGAGCTGGGGGGAGGGGGGGTAGACGCCAATATGTGCCTCAACAAACAGTAACGAAATGGCTAAAGTGCTTTCTACAAAAGGAAAAATCCAAAGTTACTACAATGGTATACTCTGCCAAAACAAAACAAAACAAAACAACAAGTTTGTCTTTTGCCTTCTTACCCCCTATTTAAATATGAAAAGAGAGGCTTATAGTTATTAGATCCCACAAAGCCAGCCTCTCTAGATTGTTCCTCAGGAATCTGCCCTCACCCGTGGATGCAGGCTGACTCCAGATAAAAGTTCCCCAGCAGGTCTGACAAGCTCCATCTTTTTTCCTCAAAACCAGCTCAAACCATCTCAGTTACAATGTAACTATCTGCTGCCTGACCTTTTGGCTTCAAAAGGTCCCGTAGCTCACTCCTCTGATAACTCAGCTCCCTCTGGGTAAACACAATGGTTTGGTGCACACGCCCCTCTCCAGTGACACTCCCGCTCCAGTGCCTCTCTCTCACATTCCTTCTACTATCTAGCTCACGTCTCCCGGCCGAATAACAATAGAGGAGAAAGGGGAATGGGTGTACTCTTTCAAATGATTATCCAAGCGTGACAACAAACAGGAGCTGAAAAGCGGCCCTTAAATAAGAATGCAGGCACCTTCCCAGTCTGCAAGCAATAGAAAGGATAATATTCAATGAGATTGTCAAGGTAAATAATTGACAGAGGATAGTGCCAATGACTTACATTTAATCTACAGAGGGAGGGATGCGGTCATTGCTCCCTGAGTAAAGGAGTAACCAGAAGATAGGTGCCAACTAGAACTCATGTGTCTTTCAAGGGTTCAAATTTTACGCAATTTCAAAAGGCAATAAAAATGGCAAGAAGCATACGTGCCCCTTAGACTTTACAAAAAGACATTTTCCATTAGCAGTAATGGCCATAATAACTTTTTTTACCCCAATTTTAGTCCAAATTAATTTTAGCCCAATTGAAAAGCCTTCGTGGAAGCGGTGCAGATGTCTACATCACATGCTCAGATCAACCCGAGCTGTCCCATCAGATATTTAGATTATTACTACCCTGCACTATGTAGCTTTCCCCCGACACCTGTTAGTTCCGGCTTCACATCCAGGCAGTCAGTGGTGAGGCTCTGACTAATCCCTCAAAACATTACCGGGTTCAACTGTGGTGAGCCTGGATCTCGAAGGCAATGCCACAATTTGCCTACTCTCCCCACCGGTGGAAGTGAGGGACCCTTGGGAACATTCACACATTTCTTGTACTTAACATGCACATGGTGTTAGAACCTCACTACTTTAGGTCACCTTAGAACATAATTCTACTGTCTTTTTCAATCATGTTCATGTATTAGGCTTTTGGGGAAAACAAAACAAAAAACATTGAAAGCACTCTTTTATTCTATACGGTCACATCTGTTATTCTCCTGGAAATAATGCAATCTGACAGTCCAACTTTGTGGAGGGAAAAGAGGACTGGGTTGTACAGCTAGACCAGAGCCGGGAAATCTGAACATAACAAACTATTGCATAGAGGTCACAGCTTGTGTCTGCCGTTTGCTGATCAGGAGAAGAGCAGATACATTTCTATGACAGGTCCAGACATGGCTTCGGTGTCTGTTTCAATGAAGTGCCCGATGCAGCTCCTGCTTAAATGGTCAGACAACTTACCGTCCTTACAGAAAATTTAAAGATGGAGCATATTACACATTTACCCATTTGCAATTGATTAGGGGACACAAACACACAACAGGGGCTTTTAGCACTCTCGTCACAGATATATGACTGCAGGCATTATGTTAGTTGCTAAGCAGATGGCCTTATCCAGAGCAACTCATCTGGACACCTTAACTTCAAACACCCCAGATACTATTTTAATTGGCCAAACTCAGGCATTCTCCTCAACCATATCAATAAAATATACTGTTCTCCTAATTTTCACTAAAGGAAAGTATTGGGCACGGACAGAAATAGTTCTGAAACATACAGTTACATTTTAGTAATATACTGTGAAGGTACAAATAAGAACCAGGCAGGTTCTTTTATTAAATTAATATGATTAGATCCAAAAGAACCACGTAAACTGAAAAGGAGTCTTTCAAATGCATGCTATTTTTTCTATCCATGAGACATGATGCCCTCTGTGGACTCCTTTTGGTACTTTGACACCGCGTTTGCCCACTCTTTAGGGCCATCCCATCTCCAATGACTGTGAAGCACTTCATCAATACCAGAGATCAATAACGCATTTGCACATCATTGTTTAATTTCCTCCCCGGATCCCTCGGGGACTGCGAGTCTCCCCATTTTCCTTAAGAAGAGGGAGCTCACAAATTACTTTAACTGGATTAAGCCATATTACAAAATAGTCTTACTGGGCAAAAGGGTAACTTCACAGTCCTTCCTGATCCAAGGCTAAACAGTATGTCCAAATCAGGCTTATTCGCTTAAAAAGAGTCAGAGAAGGAGTGCAATCAGCTAAATAATCAGCCTTTTAGTTGTTATAACAACATCACCATGGACACCGCGGGCAAGCATTCCGTTTTACCTCATACACTGTCTGACCTAGATCGTACACCATGGTTGCACTTTTGTTTTGAGATTACAGCAGATTTCTAGAGGAGACAAACATGCCTTTGCTTCAGAAAGGCAAACATACATCAATGGTGAAAAATTGCTCATCCAGGAGACTGGCTCCAGAACATTTTCTCGAGAGAACGCGCTGTGTATGGCTCTGCACGTTATCTCCTCGAGCAAGCAGATGGTTAAAGTTAACGGTTAAAGGAATATAATGTATCATCCTTGCAACAGCGCACCATACTCCCGCTCCCAAAATCGGTGACGTAAAAAAGGAATGTAGGACCTCACCAGTGGTGCAGAGAGCCAGTTGCATCTTGAAAGTGTATGACTACATTTAGTGGGGATGACCTTGGACAGAAATTAATTCAGTGAATGGATTGGTCGAGAGACCCTGACATTTGTGGGTGTGGCATGCCAGGGATTTTGCAATTATCAGAAATGTTGTCTGTGTTTGCATCAGAGCACAGTTTTCACATCTTCAAATGTGTTTTCGCACTTTTGAGATTTTAAGATGCACTAGTATTAGAACCTCAACATACACACCACGGTTTCTACTTTTTGGGTGTGCAAATTCCTCCAACTCTTCCAGTTCCATTAACGGCTTTAAAAAAATTGCATTCAAATAACACCCAAAAAGTTGGTTTTAACCAATGATCAGTGTCAAATTCTTACATACTGTTAAATTATTTAATGAAGATTGTCTTCCTAAACCAACACATAGATTATTCTTCATCAGTTATGGAGCCACAAGGCTGCATGCATGGTTTGAACGAGTGATGTGCCCAAGAGCCAATCATAAGTCATTACTTTGTTGGTTGAGTCAATTAGGAGAAACTGAAAGTACTACTGATCATGCCAAATGAAAAATAGAACCAGAACGTCCCTCACTACCAAGTCTTAGACTCAAAAATGTTCTCAGAATATGAGAAAAATAAGAGAATCCATTCTCTTTTCTTCACATGATTTGTCAGGATGTTGTTTTGAGTTGCATTTCCATGAAATTCCTAATAAGGAATCAGATTAGTTGTGCGTACCGTTCAGAAAATACTTATGAAATTCCGTGGCAATAAAAGAGCAAACAAATATCTCAAGATGATTTTTGTTTATATTCAAGAGGCAATGGGAGTAACAATGCACATCACCAGAACAGAATGTTTGAAAGCCAGTTAACTTCTTGGCTAATCGCATTTAGGGACTTGCAGATTAACACCCTTTTCTTTCCAAACGTTTTCATCTTTTGTAAAATTTTCTACAACCACATGTCTACTTCAGGCACAATTAACATCAACTCTAAAGCTTATCTAAAAAAATATATTAAAATATAAAAAAGGGAAAGATGATGCAAGGATGTATAGTTGACATGAGGTATGAATTATTTAATTTTTACTTGCTTGTGACTCAAATTTTCCATATTTATTTGCTATACACTACATGTACATGTACATAACCACAGCACTTCCACAAATGAAGAAAGAACTGGAAAATTTTCAGGAACAGATAGGGGGTTCTGTTTCCCCACAGATCCATGTTGTTCCACTTGAAGTATCAGTTTCAGGATCCACATATTCAGACGGGAGCCAGACACATCAATGAGAAGGAAATTATAACAAGGCCAGAAAAAAAGCAAAAAAACATTCCACACAGTTATGGAGAATAATTTTCCCTGTTTTCTGCCGGTTCAGACAACATATTAATTGCCAGAGGAGAATGAGGTCCGTTAATCAAACAGCTCAGAATATTGTTCAATTACCAGAAACTGTTTTTGGTTGTATTATTTTGCTCACCCTAAAGGAACAATCACCTCTACTCAACAGAGGACAATGGTCACACACAACCAGCAATGGAACTTGTGTATTTGTGTTTCAGACAACACACGTGTCAGGGGTCTTACCTCGGGCTCTTAGCTACCTCCATTAAATGAAATACGCCAACATGCAGCTGTGCAGAGTCATTTTTGAACATGTTTCATTCGCCCATATTTTCTCCAAGACAGCTATTCCGGGGGCTTTAAATTATACATGGGAAAAACACAATGGTGGTTCTTTTTGAGGGAATCAGGATTACAGAAATTAAGCATCTGCGACCATGAGAGGAAGTGTTGATGTCCACAGCACACTCCTTCGTACGATTAATGTCCATATTAAAAGATCATTTGAAAATCATATCACATTTAAGAGGTTAGCAATAGCATGTTGAATGCAATTGATAACGGATTATAACCATCCGCTGTTCACCATGTAGGGATTTCAAGTAGATCAGGTTCTGACTTTTCCCCACAAACCCTCCTCCACATCCTTGTTCAGAAAGGAGCCATATGGAAACAACCTCAGTTTAAACCAGTGCCCTCGGTTTACTTCTGCTTGGTTTTCAGATCCCACTGCTGTTTTGGCCAAGTGAAAATGAGCAGTCAGTAGTTCAGAGGATTCCATTCCCCGCGGGATATGCAGTTGTTGAACCACCAAGCGTGTTCTTGCTTATGGAAAATGACTTCTCTTCTATCCAGGGCAGCACTGTGAGAGTATAACTACCTCCTCGGGGCAAATGCCAGTAATGGAGCACAACTTCATTACAGTGCAGCCTTAATGGGAATTCTTTTACAACAAGTGAAAGTCACATAAACAGCAGTCACAATTCAGTCACGTCTGACTTCAGATAGGCGTGTTGCTATTTGGGTCTACCACACTCAAAACATTGCAAACAGGACACTCCATTCAATTCACAGTATCATATATTGTCATTTTCCCCTGATAAACATCAATGAAGAGAAGGTCCTGGTTGCCCAATCTCAGTTGTCAGCACGCATCTTGATCTTTTCGAGTTAAGACAGGTTGGAGACATGAGGCCAATACTTTATTTTATTTTTTGTTAACTCCATGCTCCTTTGCTTTGTGACTAAATGACAAATCTAGTTGAGGTTCAACAATGGCAGAAATTTCCAAAACATGCCTCAGGGTAATTTTATTTTATTATGTTTTAAAGAATATATTCTTACATACTGTAGGGATGACACGCTATTGATTTGTAGCCTGTATGTCTTTTTGGTGTTGGAAGTTACTCTGAATATATATTCAGTTATATCTGAATTTTGGCAGCAGAATGCCGAATGCATTAACTCATTTTGGTAAAAAGGCATGCCAGGACATACTGATGAATATTCATGGAAGTAGATTGCACAGCAAAAAAAATAACCCCTTGGATAGTCACAAATAACACATTACTTAGAATGAACATTTAATTTGTTTCTGGGTTAAAATTAATATTTGATAAATCTGCTTACTTCTCCATAAGAAAATCTGGCAAATTGTAATCCATTTGGACAGGCGACTATTGCTGCAGGTTATATTTCTACGATGAGGGGGGTGCTCAGCAGCTTTGGTGTAACAAACGCCAAAGAACACTAGCCTAAAGCATGCCGTTTTTATAAAAAGGTTGAGTGAACAGCGTTGCATATAAAGCGTCTCGAAGTATGGAGTGTCCCATAACATTTCCCATGTGAGGGAGTCGCAAACCAATCAAAGTGAAACATTACCTTGGGTGAATTCTATTGTGGTGCAATTCTGGAGTCACAACGCCAACACCAGATGCCCTTCACGTTATATGTTAAATGTATGTTTTCTACACTGTGGTATGCTACCAAATGTCTACACAATGCGATGGTTAGTGCACTCAGAATGGCTACATAACCCATGGTGGGCCAGTTAAGCCAAGACATTCACCATTCTTCTCACAATCCTCCTTGTAAAATTCCCAAACTCCTAAAAGCCTAAAAGACAGAATAATTTAAATCTGATTGAATTACCATTAAAATCGAGTATTAGGTGGTGCCTTACACAGAGTATGCAGACTTAGTTACTTAGTTCTTGAAGGTAAATTGTGATTGATCTTCAGCATGCAACTCTGGGGATTAACTTTCTCCATTCAGAACAAAAACAACTTAAGCCAAGACTCAGAGTTCCCAGCAAAGTCAGGACCGCATCGTTACCTGCTAACACCCGTCTCCCTCCTGCATGCTACCTATATGCCAATCTACCCTAAGGTCACCAGTACTGATACCCTTCAGCAAACACCATTCTATGTAATGTGGAGGTAGTGTGCTCTAGTGCGTAAAAGACAGATAACCAACAAGGGCACGCAAGGTTTTGTTATTGACAAGAAAGCGTTCGCTTATTTTAGGCCAACTAGGAATAGTCAAGTTCTGTCGTTGAAGGTCGCAGCCCTGCAGGTTTTAGAGTAACCTTTCAACGAACAACTGATTTTCCCCTAAAAACGCCAGGTGAGGGCATTTCCCTTTCAAATACAGATTTTTATGGAGCAATTAAGAGGCCAGGTGAAACATACACGTAAAAAGGTCTTGTTTAGCTCATAAAGGTTTTCCTCTCTTCTTTTTAAAACCGATGATAAGACCCCAGCTATTGTATCCTTGAGCAAAATACTTAACCTGAATTCACTTCAGGAAATATCCAGGTGTATAAGTGGATGTATGTAGAAAAGCTTTGGATAAAAATCATCTGGTAAGCAACTAAATTGATAAAGATTTATTATTAAAAACTGTCAAAACAATTGACACTCACCGATACATTTAAGTAACACATTTTTTTAAATGTCTATGAAATCAGTGCCATCCATAACAATATTATAACAATAATATATCGAGTATTTAGCACAGGACTAAGGCATTTAGCAGTGGATAAATCAAAAAATTTTGGAGCTTGGCTTGCGATAATTAATAACTCCTAGTGATGCTTAACTATTTTAACGCCAAGTGTCAGATTGTTCCACGAGTTCGTCTGCCAGTTACTCAGTAGGAGGCGGAACACACCCACCAGCACCTGGTAATCAAAGATCTCCAACCCCCAGTTCACATGGTGAGTAAAGAAAATGGAAAAATGGAAATGGAGATGGAGATGGAGACTGAGAAGGAGAAATTTTAATTCCTAACTCAAGCCTATGCTGCTTTGAGATGGCCTGCCGTACACAGATTTTTTTGTCCACTTTATTATTGAGAACCACAAAGGTTTAGTTGCTTTATTTTCATCATCTTGTTTGTTTTTCTTCGTTATCCTTTTTGTTTAATGAATAGTGCCCATGACCGAGAAAACCACAACCCCGACTCCTGGTAATCTCTCCCCTGACCCTTTAACACTCAAAGCCACATAGACTATTAAAAGAAAAAGAAAAGATTAATCGAGAAGTTAACTTTGCTTACTAGTCGACATAGAGAGACAAAGGACCAGATTCTGTAAAACCACCACAGAGTTTGCTCTTCCCTCCAACTAACTGGGAAAGTGGGTTGAGACAGAAATCAACTAAAATGTGTTTAATTAAATCAATAAACATAGCTCTTACTGACTGAGTCGACGGTTGCAATGGAATATTCTTTTCTGCAAATCCATTTAGTGGGTGAAAACATTAAATGGGCATGGCCATGGTCTCAGACATGCTTTTCAGCATGGGTATTATTTTGAATTTGAATGAAACCTTTAATGGAAGTCACACTGTTGTTTTTGACACATTCATATCAAATCAAACAGCAATGATTTATTAGCAGCTATTGTAATTATGTAAAATTACCAACCACAAAAAATGGTTTGTCAGTCATTCGTCACAGTGGAGTAATCACATTTTTGCATTTCATTTGCTGCCCTACTGTGGTCTCACACACATTAGTTTCAGGAACACCTTGTACCACTGCATTTCACCTCTGGGCATACTTAAAAAATATATATATATTTTGCATAGTCACTCCCTCATCAACATAATAGGGGAAGCACATTAATAAATTCTATATAACAGTAGAGGGAAAATCTCACGCTCTTCCGGGTGACCGGACTGAATATAGTCAATACACCCACTATAGGTTTGGGCACGGAACCCGGGAACGCGGTGCATTCAGCAACATTTTGTTTCGCACGGTAAGATCACAATAGAACTGATCAAAGCTGACCTCAACCCAAGGCTGAATGATTTCCAGAAACCGACTGGCTTAGGAGCCCCTGGATGTTCGGTCTGTGCCTAAATCACTTTTTTTTTAACCATTCCGCTTGTGACTGTACAACTATCAGTTGATAATTGAATGGTACCCATAAACTGCTACACCGGAAGCCCTGAGGCACGGAATGTGTCCTCCCGCATCCCATTCCAGGCTGTCGTCTGCTATCTCGGGGTGAGTGCTGAGGTAATTTGTTGTTGGTACACCTGCCTGTAGCATCCCCATCCTATTTATCCACTTAAACAAATGGACTGCCCGGGGCTAGCTGACTGATAAAACTGCGTGAGAATGTGGCTGTTGCTTTGCTTTGATTGAGCGGCAATCAGGTGATGGGAGACAAAATCCCAGCCTTTAATGAGACAGAAGATTAGGCCTTCATCCCAAGTGCCTGCATTTCAACAATTTTCTCCACCCAATCGCTCTGTCTGCAAAATGTTGATGTATACCATTGTACCGATGAATATCCATCACTGGAGTTTTAGAGATACTGCAACAGCAAGAGAAAACACACAATGAAATGTACCACACTAATTACGGCATAAATTCATCTAATTAACATGATGCCATTCCTCAGTGAAAAATCTTTAACCTATGTCTAAAAAAGGAGGGAAAAGACTGAATGGGTACTGACTTGCAGTGTCACACTAGGCTTTATTACATCCCTAAATACTGGCATATTAATAATATACTATGACAAGTATATGAGGATTATGTGAGATTTTCAATGACAAATGGGCCCGAGTGTTCACATGTTATGAATGCCGGAATCCCAGATGTTACAGAGAGCTGTCTAAAGCCGGAGGATAGCATGCCCCAACTGTCCACGCTGTCCTGAAAAGCCGACCGAGTGCCATTATCATCATATTATTGATACACGATTGCTTTTGCATACAGCCTTTACATAGAGTGGATTACTCCCATTAGAATTCACCCATTTAGCAACTGGAAGATTTCTGCACCTTTATCAAGTGCAGTTCTCATCTTGGGAGTTTGAATAGCAATATTCTAGTTGTAAACACGCCAAAAGGCAACTACTGAGAAATGAATTGTGAGTGCCTCTGAAACGATGAAACCTTGGTGTGACACGTCAAATGTTCCCTATCGAGGCTTCTGAAGTTTTGAATAAGAGGAGCTGACCACTTCTGCAATATGTCCGTGCACATGAAGCTGACACTATCGCACGTGATACATTTCACATTGAACCCATTTTACATTCCCACAGCTTTAAAATGTTTAAAATGTGATGCTTTGTATCTGTACCATCCTGGGAGCCAACACCAGCTTAGCGGATTAAGCTAGAGAGTTTGTCTGGATATTCAATTAAATAAAACAGAGGGTTCCATCACTGGCAAAGAACGTTGAGACACCTGGAGGTAAAACACTGAAGCACTCATTTTAAGATTTAAATGATAGTTTATTTGTTTTTTCCAGAAAACATCAGTGAGATCTGATGTGTAAACAAAGACAAGCCTTGTCTTAAAACAGATTATTTAGAGGGATTTGCCTCTGAGGCCAGACAGGGCCGATTGTGGAAAGAGATGGGGTCCACAAACAGCAACACTCCCTTCCTGTTAGCAAACTACATCACACAAAAAACAGCAAGCTTCCCTTTCTAATAACTACCCACGTTAATTCGAAGAGGATCAGAGCGTGCGCCACTACCCTTTTCCATTCCGTTACTTCAGCTGGAGCAGTTCTCTCATACTTAACTTCCTCTGTCACACCAGTACCTCCCTGGGAGAAGAACGGGCAGGAGTAAGCATGCTTTGTTCAGGATTAAGTTAATGCGTTTTATTTGTGCCATTCTCTCCTGCCAGCTAAGAACGTCCTCAGTGAGTGGGGGTTCAGGAAGCGAAACATCCACATTTATAACTGAAGGGCAAAAACGAATGATGCAGCCCATTCCCCCCAAGAAAAAGTTCAGAGTATCGGAATGACAAACGAAGCTGTGAAAAGCTAACGCTAACACACTTGTAACAACAGCGTAACGGTCATTCAAAAAAAAAAAAAATCCTGTGCTGGGCATTGGGTTGACTTCACATTTGTCAATTTACTCTCAGATATTCTCTTATGCAGGTTACCCCAGCACGACACAGAATAACTATAACCAATGGACACCCTGACCCTAACAGTGTGGGTATTAAACATGAAAACCATTAGGTTCCATGATTTTGTTTATCCTATTCTAGCACAAACCCCCATTTCAGCCTTGAGGGCATTCTCCCTCAGCCATTAGAACACACATTATTAGTCAGTCCATTGTATTTTTTATTTGTCGTAGCAGCTGCTTTGCATATGGGAAAGCATATGTAAACAGTGTGTGGCAGGCTTTTTATCAAAATGACTTCCTGCCTGATCAGAAAAAAAATCCTGGTTTCAATGAGGGCAAGGAATCGATCTCGCCCCAGCCATGAGAAAGCTAGAGAGCTATTTACAGTGTACAAAGCACCAAAATAAGTCAATCAGTAGCGAAAATGTCTCTACCTATTCATTTTAGCCAAGAATAATGAAATCATATTTTAATAATGCTATCTAATACAATCATTATCATTGGACAGAGAATCATTTCTATAAGAGCACAACCTATGGTTCGTATATCACTGAAGCCAGCATGGCTGAGATTGCCAAATTCACTGAGAAAACCTCATCACCCTCAAATATAGAAGCTCTACTTTTATGCCTTGAATTCTTATCAAACATGCACAAGAGGTTTCATACGCCTCAGCGTTGTTATCGGTATAGGGAGTTAGGCAGAAATGCCACACATGATATGGGAGTTAAATGCCAGACGTGTACTCTAAAAAGCCATTCAATATCACTTCGTTGAACTAGTCGAACGTTTCCGGAGCTGGCATCAAAAGTGCAATTAATTAATAATTTTAGTCAGCTGTGGCTAAAAGAGCAGTGTTACTATCAGGGCTTTTTGCTTTGGACATCTGATTATGAAACGTCTTCTAAAAAGCCTTTTTGATATTGCGGTATTGTGATAGAGGAGTCAATTGCAGGTTTCACAGCAGTTTGGATGGTTTTGAGCCTGTAATTTATGCTGTATAAACTATTTTCTGTCAGGTTTATGCATTTTTTTTTTTTTAAGTATATGCTCTTTTAAGTGAACTGCTGGGGGAAAGGTTTTTCAGTTTGAAAAGGCAGGAATTCGGCATTCTCAAGATCTCAGACGGAAAATTAAAGTTAAGAAAAGTCTACTGTATTTACTTTCTCATGCTGGAGTAGGGATGAATTTAAGAACTCGTAACAGCTAAACTGCATTGTGGAAGAGAACTGCCATTTCCAACACATTCAATACGAGACCCTAAAAAAAGTAAACAACTGGCATTATGCACCCAATGCAATCTGTAAAAAGTGAAGGACACAGGGTCTAATAAAATTCTGTAAAATAAATTGCCAATTGAGCGAATACAGCATTCTGAAGAGAGCATCCAGACTTAAGTTGGCCATAAGTAGCTGTTTTAGTTTAAAATAGTGCAGCGTTGGTATTTTATGTGTATTAACGATTTGGCCTAAAATAAAATGCATTACATGTGCAGATAAATTGTTAGTTTTATCATAAAGTAATGTCTTATGGATTAGGCCAGAGACGGAGTCACCTGATCAATTAATGCTTGAGCCCAACCCAAGCACTTTCATTTGATTTTGGTTGTCTCAGTTTAAAAAAAAATAGTTTATTTGCACCTAGTCTTGGCTTCCACCACACCGTCTCATGTGACTCACCTGGTTCACACTCTACAGAAGTAGACAAACCTTCTCACATATTTGAAAACTCATATTATCAGCAACACAGACCCCGTGGCAAAGTTTTCAATCCAAGTTCCATTCCAAGCTAGCTAAGACCTTCCTGGCTATGATAGACATGTTGTTTTTATTTCTGCACAAACTCTGTTGTGCTTGGTTATCCCATCAGCATTGTGTGTGCCCAGGAGCCAAATGCTTACAGATTTACAGCTTTTTCTCCCCCCATTAGGCTCACCCAATACCAAGACCATTACTATAAAAAAGATCTACGGGACATGTACCACTTTCATAACCATTTGAGAGAGGGAGAGAATTCACACTTGAGAGAGGGAAACTTACTCAACATCAGCCCTGGCAGGCAGACCATATTCAGGACCAGGATCGTGTGATACAGCCTATTTTCTTTGGCTGAGAATTTTCTCTGCAGGGGCAGAAAATGGCAGATTCACCAGAACTGCGAACAGTAAGGCTCACAGGGGTTCTTCCCATCTTGCGTGTGGGTCTCACTGTGATGGATAGAGCACTCCAACGCTATACTATGTCAGCGCAAAACAGTGTCTTTAATCACTTTAAGACCTGCTAGGGGGGGTGGAGGGTCTGTCAGGGAAAAAAAACTATTGCACACCTCATCCATACAAGCAGCTCAGACAATTACAAAGAGGGTGCATAGACCTTTTTTAGCCATAGTCTTTTTATGCTGAATGCCTGAGATGATGATCACAGTTAGAGCATGTGGATCAGCAACTAGTGCACATCACATCTTCAGTTTACACTTGCTGAAAACATTTAGTGTTCTACTATGACTTCAAGCATTCGGGAATGCCGTGTAGGACTTCCACGCAGTATAGCTCAATAACACATACAGTTTATTCTGACCTTTATTTTCTACCTGCATTGCACTGCAGGTGCTTTAATAAACATAGTTATGAATGATGAATCAATTATTGTATTTACATTTTGTAAATCAGTTACTTACTCCAAAGCTTCAGATTTTTTGTCTCCATTAAGGTATATTTCAACATTACGGTTTAGTGCATAAAATACTATAATTTGCTTCTTAAAAACCTCGAATTGTAGCGGCATCAAAACAAAGGAAATATAGTATAGTATACGACTCCTGAACCACTGTTACAGAAAAGTTTTTTAAATTTTTAAAATAGATTCTGGATTAAACGCCATTATACTAGGGCGCACACCCACTAATTTGCACGTTGACTCTGACATGAAAGCTACTTCTTGCAGCCGACTCGGCGCTAATTGTAAACGATACGTATGAAATCCGCCTCGATGACTAAACGGACAAAAATACGCATAGAGGGTGCTTGTTGCATCCAGCATTATAGCAAGAGTCAATGCACTACTCACCGGGAAAAGAGAATAAATGCGCCGATGTCACTCATCATAAGCAGGAATTTGTTTCTCACAATAAGGGTTAACCATCACGTCTTCTTAGGCGAAGTTTTACTGAGGTTCTGTAAATCCCACACATACGTCTTGTTATGACACTGGTGGGGAGGGCGAGGAGGCTCAAATATTTCCGTAAAAACAAAATAAGTACATTTTACTATCATAATGCTTTGATTAACAGCATCGCGTATTCAGACTTTTCCGTTTGAAGAGATCGGTGACAGGGACTCCCCCTTCCACGCAGGGGATGCATATATGACACACACACTCATCGCTCTGATTAGTACAACCTGCCCGGTTCTAACGGAGTTGCGGGATTAACGTTTTTTCTAAAAGATTAAAAAGAAGTAAACACTAACTATTTTTATCGTTGTTTTAATTTAATGTGACACTAGAACTGTAAAGGGGATAAAGGTTATATCAAATAAGTAAGGCTCTCTCTGTCTCACCCAGGTATCCAACGCCGACGCCCCTTCTTAAGTTTCGTAGTTTCTCAAAAATCAACCGTTGAATTACTTCCTAGTTTCCAAACTAGCGCAAACTGTATCCTGTAGAATGTAGCCGGTTATATGATTGGATTCCGTCCCGGTAAAAGTCTAAACTTGAGTGAGAGATGCAACTCAAAAACAACAACAACAAAAAATACAGCGATCGAAGAAATACAGGGAAAAGGCTTGCATCAGAGTACAAACTCTATCCTGGAATTAGAAAGCAGGCATGCCAAAAACAAACGTAGGGAAATAAAATATTGAGGGAAAACAGGGCACGATTCCCCCTGGCGGACTGACTGTTCAGAGAGCAGGCACGGCAAACGAGGTAGGCGGAGAGCGAGAGGAAAGAGGTGGTGGATATCCAAGACAATGACGGAAGTAGGGAGCACGGCCGGATAGATCACACACGCTCTTGCTTTCGTTGTCCTGCGATTGTAGTTCAATAGTTACATACCACACTCTCAATGAGAGCAGTAGAAACAACTAAAGCCAGCGCTCCAATAGCCACTAACCTCCCTCTGTAGCTCTAGATCCTGCCTGCACATTTCACTATCCCCAGATTCCCCACCCACTTTTACATAGCCAATAGGAAACACCAGCGATTTATTACTGACACCCTTCTCGGGTTTACGGCTTCACTGGATGGCGAGGTGGTTGTGAACGCGTTGCTTTATCTACCGGATTTTATTCAACGCTGATGAAAAATAGCGTTACAAACATATTTTTTTACAGGGTGCTTGATTTGCAATCGAATTTGCGCTTTTAGCTGGTAACTTTATAGTGCGATTACCTGACTGAAATTTAGATGCAGTGCATATGTAGAGGACAATATCATCTTCACGGAGCAAGAACGTTCCCTCTTTTAAGTTTTACTGCAATCCTTTTTTAACCGAACAGAAAAGTCTGATAAAAGCAGCATCTTTGACTGCATCTTTAGAAAAATTCTGATGAACAAGTAGGGTGACAACCACGAATCTATTGGATATTTGATGAAAGCCCAGGGATCAGTTATCTCAGCCTATTACAGTTTCGGGGTAGTGTTCGGCAATGACTAATTTAGACTACCTCGATGTGATATCATCCATAATATCATAACATTCTATAGTATCCCAATTTTTTGGATTGTATTAGCTTTAAAGCTAAAAGTGCGGCAGAGGCTAAAACACTTAACGCAATAACACAGTGTCCAGTGTGCTCTCTGTTATTTTATTTTCTGTTGAAATAGGTTCTGTTTTTATGTAAGAAATACAGAATCAAAGTCAGTAATGTAATAACTGTAGCTAACACCTGTAATGTATACAAAGGTTAGAGTAAGCGACATTACTTTCTGTATTTCATTGAGAACTGTTAAAACCCCATTCTGAATTTTAGTCAGAAATTAGTACCAGAAATTTTGGTATACAGAAATACAGCCGAAAACTACTCCAGAGCAGTAGATAGGTCAGAAATTGTTGGGCAGATGTCTTTATTGGGGTAGATGCAGTGTTATTGACTCGTGAAGTGATCATGATCAAAACTCGGGAAATTCATGTTTGCGGTCAAATAAATTGCCACAGAGGAGGATCTACTCTAAAAGTATGAGTAAATGGCGAAAAAACTACGAAACACGGCCATTTACACATGGCATATTTCCTGTAAATTATAATAAGAGAATAATTCCTTAAAGACCGCACTATTTTAAAAAAAAAAGGACTTTTCAAGATAATGACAGAAAGTAAATTGATGATGGGCAGTTTCAGGTAATGATATTGCTCTTGTAATCTTGGGTACCTGCTTGGATAGTGTCAGGTACATACATCTATAATTCTAGGTCTCCACCGGCTTTTAGCCACAGACAAGAAATAGTTGCTTGCAAGCCTTTTTTGCGTATTTAATTTAACGTTACGTGAAATTGCCTGACAAATTACGTGACCTTGCTGATTGGGGGAAGGGGGGTCCCACCCAGGCCTGCATATAGCCCTTCCACTGCTCCAGAGTACAAAACATTGAAATATGAACCGGAAAGGTAAAACAAAACAAAAAAATGAATATATGACAAACTAGCACATTTAGTGGAAAAAAAAGAAACTGAAAAGAAAGAGTTTACTAGACTCCCAAAGCATCAAAGCCAATACAAGAGCTCAAATGCGAATGTATCTCTATTACTATTTATGGTTATCATTTGAGCTATAGCCTTTTGTGTCCTGCCCAGTAGACTTTGAATGAACTGACACATCACAGCCATATGCCCAAATGAACTGACACGTCACAGTCTTATGCCCAAATGAACTGACACGTCACAGCCATATGCCCAAATGAACTGACACGTCAGTCTTATGCCAGAAAGAGTGTCTGACACATGCATTATTGGCATTATTTGATAATGTGCTTTAATAACTGTAACATAGGGTTAAACCTGCCCTCAATCCTATTAGTCATTACAAAACTGCAACACTCATCTGTCTATTGTGTCAATCATAACTTATAATTGTAATTTATAAGTCCATAGATAGGCAATAACAATGATATAATTTGGGTAATGAACTAGAGAACATCATTATTAAAATATTAGGCCAGTATCCAACCAACCTTTCTTCAGGAAGCAGTAGCTAAACAGTTATTGGTTTTCCTAAATTCTATAAATATATGAGAGCCACTTCAGTCAGATTTTTGACCATGGCATCGCATAGATACAGCACTTGTTAAGGTTGCAAATGATAAGTTATGAATGTTAAGGTTGTATTATATTCCATTCGCGTCTGATAATATCTGAGTGTCTGTGTTATTATTAGTTCATTTGAATGTGGCCTATAGACCACTATACCGTTCTGAAAAAACTTGAAGCCCACATAGGCATAAAAGGAACTGCACTAGATCATATTTAACAGGTAGATTTCAAGATTTGTGAAGATTTATGACAACTTGTCTGATTTATTGTCAGTTATGTTCAGTGTTGGACCCCCTTTCCCATTCTCCCTATATGTGTTACCTCTTGGCAGCAGCATTTTTCATAAGCAAAATATATATTTTAAAATCATATTATTATCCCTCAAAGACATAAAATATTGTGTGTTTTCTAATTAATCACTGCTGAAAGCAGGATAAAACTGATCTGATAATATTGGGCCAAAAAAGCCAAGATGTGCTAGATTAAAAGACCAAGTGCTAGACCAGAATGAAAATTTAATAAATCAAACTTGTTGAAAATCTTGTGGTTACAATTGATCCCATCTTTGAAGATCATACCAAAATTATTACTAGAGTAGCACCTTGTACCACCTCAGGTAAGATTAGACATTTTCTAGCTGATGCAGAATAAATTATTCACTACTTACTCTATATTATGACTATCTCTTCAGTTCCTCCTTTAGCCACCTTGGGTGCTGAGATAGAGTGTGGAATCAAGGCCATAGAATCTTCAGATGCAAAGAGCTTTCCTTGCTGTGCCTTCTTATTAGTAGGCCCACCCCCGTTGGTCCGGCCATGCTTTTAAGAGGCAGCAAAGACTCTGATCACCTTCATGGCGTTATATTAACTTAAATTGCATCTCGCCCCAATTTTGCTTTTGCATGCTGCCATAGATTATTCCTTCTGAGGCTATAATGTTGTACAACATTAAACACTGAATTAATTTACTCTACCACCCCTCTATTGTCAGATTCTAACCATATTGCTTTCTTGAGTCCCACTCTCCTGGCATGGGACAGATAAGCTGTGGCCAATCGGAAGAGGGGTATCATCTCCAGTGTAGTCCTCACAGCAAGAACCAAGAATTAACCACCTGTATTACACTGTTAGTTTTCCTTCCAACCTGCAGCTCTTTGCTGATTACTTTATTATTACATTTTTATGTAGGTGGTACTTATCAACAGGAATTCCTACAGCCACAGCTAATCATATGTTACAGTTCCCGCAATCAATCAATCAATCAATCAAACGAACTTCACTTGTTGTAGCGCATTTTTACAAATGTAATTTGTCACAAAGCGGTGAACAGATTGCATTTTGCAAAGGGAATTTAAAAAAAAGAAAACACAGCGCCAGACTGGAAAATTATCCCCAGACCCCAGAGTCAGTCGAGAGAACTCCTGGAAAATGGTATAATAGTAGAATCATATGGAATAAAACTGAACAATAAAGTAATCAGCAAGGAGCTTAGTGGATAGCTCAGCAGCTTCAGCACTCTGTTAAAGTCAACACAAAAAAGTTGTTTCCCAAGCCCTGTGCTTCAGTCAGCCAGCATCAGCGATGTTGCCTAGGATGCACCAGACTCATTCCCAGATGGAATTGGAGCTTTTTATAGGACAAATAAGAGGAAAATGCCAGAGTAATTGAGTCCCTGAAGTGCTTTTTAACAATGAGGTATGACATACTACATCCTTTCAACAAAACGTCTCACTGTCTTCTTATTTTAACCCAATGGCATCTGCATATTGCCACTTGCCCTTAAGAACAAATGATCACCTTGTAAGTTAAACACTTGTCTAACAAGCAAATGCGGTCGCTTTGTTGATATTGCAGGTTTGTAAAGGTTATTTTTGTAAAGGTGTTGTTAGGGATGTTATGGTGAAGACCATAACAGTTCTGGATGTACAGTATAATTTGAGTGTGCATAGCTTTGGGTGTCAGTGTATTCACATACATTCTGTAGGGTCTTCTAAAACACACAGAATCATCAGTCAAAAAGTTAATAGTCAGAAGATTTTGTAGTTGGGCATGTTGTTGCTTTCTTTGTTGCAAAAGTGCACAGTGCAGGAATCCTCCGCATAAACATATATTCATCATACCGACATACAAATATTAACTTTTCTATATGCTAGTGAAGCATACATCACTCAAAGGTGGCAGCAGAGCATTCAGGGCTTTTCTTGCACTTCATTCTAAGACTGAGCGTCTCTCTCAGAACAGGCAGCCCGTAGAAATGAGATTGCCCAGGCTGGATCTTCAGGATGTTACCTATTGCCACATATGAACTTTGAGCTCCAGTTATGGAAAAGCTGAAAAGGAACTGAATCTACTTTAGTTAATCAGCACCTGCGGAAATGGTAGACTTTTATAGGTCTAGTGTTCCTTCTCTGGATTTGTCGTGACAAACAGGTGAAGGTAAATTATAAAACCAGGATGTGCCTGCGAATCAATTTATTTTTAAACAAATGGCGAAGTCTGATAAGAAGCAACATCTTTGTGAGAAATACTGACTAACAAGAGGGGTTACAATACAATCTATAGGAGGGTTGACAGTCCGGTGAAGATCCAGGATGTCAGTCATCTCAACCTATTACAGCTCCAGAGTACAAATTGGAGAAGAAAAAAAACAGGCAATGACAAAACTAGGACAATAACTATCACACTTAGAAGAAAGACTTTGCTTAATGCCCAAAGCCCAAATTTAGATATTGTTGAGAGAAAGCTGCATTAGCATCCTTTAGGTATTGTGCTTGTGTAAAAAATAGTCTGCATAAAAAAAACTGAATTCATCATTTAGCATCATTAAACATAAAAAAACCATTGCTGTCCATGCAATACAAAATGAAAACAATGCTCTCAACATTTCTAATATGTTTATTTATTTTCTATTAAAGGGACAATAATAAAAACTTCATTAAGACAGTGAATTTTCTCTTGCGTTTCCCTATCTAAAGCTTTCAATCAGTACCGATTTGACTGTAAATGACTTATTATTTCACAACCTCAGAGTGCAAGCAGACCACTACACTCTCGGTAATAAAAGTATGCATTGACTCTGTAAAATGATCAAACCAAATAGGACACAGCAACGGTGCTCTGCTGCGGTGTCCCTGATTATGGGCACAACGGTGTATTACTCCTCCCAAAATATAAGCATACTTATTGGTTACAGTGAAGCAAGTTCCTGTGAACGGAGCATATTTATACGTCGTCGTTGAGCCTGACAGTTTTTGATTGGTGTGTGTGTGAGAGAGAGAGAGGGGGACAGAGAGACAGATTCTTATTCTAGTTAATGGGCAATACAAAAACAACGGGCAATACAAAAACAACTCTGCGGGAAGTCTGTTTTTTTGCCCAGAGACATCAATTTACTGAGAGCGCATCAAATAAACCGTTCGGCAAGACTTTGTAATGTGTCACGGTGAGACCGTGCTTTGACTGAATTGGGAAAAGGCTACAAGCCGAAATAAAGGGCTTGTTATGACCACTCATGAGGCTCCTCATCTCTACCTTCATACCATCAAGGACTCTTCTGGTTGCTGGGCGAGGAAAAAGGTACATTTCTATCCCTAATCAGCAACCTTAGAAGCCAATAGTTTGCGTCAAACACCTAAGATTGGTACAAGAAACTAATTTTGAGTGACTGCGGGGTCAATAAGCAGTTCAAATGCTGAGTGAATTGGATGCATGACATGTAGGATCTTCTGAGTTCTGAAAGACACTACTTTACATTGCATCCATGATTTAAAGTTAAGAGTCTCTAGTTCTGTGTCAGACATCTCAGCATGAGATACAATTGCACTTTATTAGAATATGCTTACCGGTAATTATTGAAATATTCTAAGTTCTACTACTGCCATCAAGATAGGCTGAACAATGCCTTTTCTTTTCCTTGGTATAACCCAGTCTTGGATTAGCTCAGTTCTAACACATTTTAATTTATTTGTTACAGTGACTGCCTATAATTTACGAATACAAATTGCACTTTCAGATGTCACACCATCTAACACTTTAATGACAGGGAAACTTGACTGTTTTACTCTGAATGGGATTGATGGACCCTAGGCTTTAACTTCCAAAAGCTTTGGCCTTTGCAGCAGTTGCAAATTTTGTGTGTAGCAGCACAATTGTGTTTCAATGCTTAGAAAGATAACCTAAAACTTAAACAGTTTGTGGGGGATCGCTGGGCGATAGAGGAACGTTAAACTGGGTAATTATCACCTGCAAATGGCATTTATTGTAAATTAGGGCCAGGTTCAGGGATTAGATGGATTGCAAGTAGCCGACTCAGGGTTGCGAGGGGAAAACCTGACTGAGGGTGACGCACAGAGGTGGATAGTGTCTATTGTGGTATTTTAGAAATTGGCTCTTTTTTTTAGTTTGATTTGATTTTCATTAAAAGTAGCATGTTTCTAGGTCCCTGATTTAAAAAGCAAATGGTCCCGTGGGAGAGAAGAACTCCAGTTTTAGCGATATTATGTGACATTATGAGGCACAGTTAATGGCGATATGATGTGTTAACATTTAGTTAATGTTAAACATTAACATTTAACATAAAAGAGAGAGGGGGTGCTCTCTTTTTCTGTTCCAGAGTATGGGTACCTTGCTTCTCTATGATTATACTCCTGCGGACCCCTATCTTCCCCACCCTACTCCAGAAAGTGCAGTGTAGATGTAGATGTACAAGTGTTTTGTGACCAGAAATGTGAGTGTAATGGAGGAATGAAACAGATGGAATAGGCGAGAGGGGCAGATGGCGAATTTAAACTCACTCACAGACTGGCGTAACTTTATTGCCAGTATGTGTTTAATCTCTACTCAGGGGGGGAAACACATCAGGATGTCACCAAACAAGTAAAAGAGTAAAAATGTTTTTGTTTTTAATTAATGGGGGTCATGTCCTGTTGCAACGGTGGGGGGGTGGGGGAAATGGGGGGTGTGATGTGGCAATGGTTGTGTCATAACCATAGTTCTATCCAGGGTATAAGATATTACGGATTGGATTTTGTGCAGTGAATTGTCCACTCCTCTGGTTAATAGGGGAGATTCTGGTGAGTTCTCTGCCTGATTTATTATCTGCTTGATAGTAGGTTTGATGATCAACCTTGACTGTGCCCCTGCTCCTAGTAATTTTGTCACTGCAGGTAAAAAAATGTTTTGTAGCAATGGTACTTATTTTACACCTTTGCTTTATTTTTACCCAGCAATAATTTGAATCAGTGACTTTATTTTCCACATCAATTATTATTCAATTATTAGCATTATAGTTTTATATTTTTGTAGCCCAACAGTACAAATTCCCATAACTGCATATAAACGATGGCTGACCTTCATTACCTTCTGCCGTCATCTTTACTCTTATTAAATAAACATAAAAGTGATTGTCCAAGTTTTATAATCAATATGTAAATAATGCATATTAAAAATGAGGTAAAAGGTCCCATTCAGGCCATGCTGACTAAACTCAAGAAGTGCCTGCTGAATCCCCCAAGCATTAACAAAATTCATTCAGGTAAATTTAACAAGGCCATTCTCATCAAATTTAACTGGGGTTGGCATTTTGGCATATGCCATTGTACCAAATTTCAACGATCTGTCAAACCCTACATACTGCTTTAATTCATACATTTATTTTAAAAGGGAATTAATTCTAATGTCTTTCTACACAATCATCACTTATTATATGTTTATAGTTGGCTCTATCATAATTTACAGGCTTTTTAACTATAGTAACTGACACATTAGCTACAAAATTGGGTGAACCTCTAATGAGTTGAACACTTGCTGGTGATATCAACTTTATCCAGGTATTGCCATTTAAAACCAAAGCACAGTGAATGAATGCCACATGAAAACGACAAACACATTCATCCAACAATACAGTGTTTAGGGTTGACAGTTAAAATGAGACCAGTGACCGAAGACAGATTTCCAACCTGTTCATTATTTTCACTTAAATAATTTTTATCAGTGCAACTACTGGATAAATGTCCTTGTAATATGGAAAAATAACACTGTTATTGTCACGAGGCACAGGGCACCAGAGAAGGGATGAACCCAAGCGCAGTGCCGTCACGGACCGAGTCCCGGCCAGACACGGTTTTCGAGGCACAGCAAGAAGACATAGTCATAATTCGCGACATGGGCGACATGGGCGACATGGGCGACATGGGCGACATGGGCGACATGGGCGACATGGGCGACATGG
>JAOVYW010020135.1:0-18195 GCA_025775045.1 Hiodon tergisus | reverse complement strand
GATGTGTTCAAAACGTGTTGCAGTTGCTTTTTTATTGTGTTGAGATGGGGCACTGATAGTGCTTTTTTGACATCCCAATCTTGCAGTTTAAATGTCTGTTTTTTGGTGGTAGCGCAAAATAATACACCTGCGGTAGACAAAAATAACGAATCCACCTGTGCTACCACTTGTTTCATGGGGAAAATGACGCAGTTTTGTATTAACTATCTGTATATTCATTTTTACGTCTTACACACATTTTATACACCACCAGTTTTACATGAGACGCTTGAATACCTTCCCAATACCCACACAGTACTACAAAATTCCCAATTAGTGGACTTACATGTCACGCATATTGTATTGGAAAAAAATTTTTGCTTATTATTTGAGCTTTTCCCACATGGATCAGTCAACATTATAGGAGATTCTGAGAGATGAGCAGCCTGGGGGGAAAGTGCCTGGTTTGAAGTGTGTGCAACAATGAAGTGCACTGTTTGTCACACTTTCAGCAATATCTCTCCCTCTTGAAAGGAAAGTTAAGTTTATTTCACTTTTTCAAACCTCTGTGGGCTGAAAACAAACATTAATTCTGAGCATATTTGTAATTTTCTGTAGTAGACTTCAAACATAAAAAGGGGCATATGGCCTAAATTTTTCTTCTCAGTCAAAAATGCAAACCATCTTTAGGTTACACTGGCATGGCAACAACACATTAAACAGTTAATTGGTAAAGGTTAACTTGATTTCTACTCCACGGGTAAACCTCAGAACTTCTTTTATATAAAAATTTTGAGAGCCACTTATCCATCAGTTCAAAATTAGCCCTTCTAATGTCACATCACTCTAAATGTCCTACTTCAGTCCGTGTGCACAATGCTGCATTCATTTAGTGGGTTCATCCCTAACTTTATATGGTAGTTCTTCAACAACAAACCTCTTTTTTTTTATCCAATGAAGAGAAGAAGCATAATACAACTTCATTAAGCCACTTTTGCACCTTTGTGGAATTATGAAGTTCCTCTGGCATCAGATGAGATTGAGTCTGAGAGCACTCCTCCAATTAAATCTTCACAAAAACTAAAAATAGGCCCACAGATCCTTTTTGCATTAGAGAGGGACAGCTTTAAGCACACCAATCCATAAGTGGTGGCTGTCGTCACAGTATTCAATACAATGTTTCCAAGATTTAGAGTATATATATTGTGGTACAACCTTGGGTAGTGAATCTGTGTCCCTCCCCTGACATGCTGGGCTGGACTTCTGATTGCCAATTGTCCTCAGCTTAGTAATTGGTCCAGCTCTAGGCAAGGGGCAAGGGTTAATAGGCTACAGAATAAAAGGCTGCTGGATCCTTTAGACAAGGCCTGTACCCGAGGGGAAAGCTCGAAGGGTGAGTTTGGAACTGGTGTTAGAAAGAGCTAGTAAGTTGTTTTTGGATTAGGACTTTATATTTTGTAGGAGAAACCTGTTTTGTCTTTTGACCTTCATTGCACAGTTCTGACCCTGGCTTTGTCTTTTCTGATTTCAGCCCGATTATTAAAGAAACACTGTCTCTGTTTGAGTTTTGCGATGTGAGTAAAGACAAGCCCTACTCCCAGTGGTTACAATAAATTTGTATACGTTTGCTGTTCCTATAAAATAAGTGACATCCTTTTTCTGGCCCTATTTCGGATCTCTTTAACACCCACTCTTATATCACCATTTAGATACTGCATTCTTCCTCCATTGAATAAAAACCAAGATAATGGTCTTATTCCAAAGCAGCTTTGTGCAATTGTGCAGCAGATGTATTGTCTGTATTTCAAAATAAATACATAAAATTTATAAACCAAAAAGTTGCAAATCTCAGTAAATGTGTATAGTGTGAATGGCGACACAATAGGTTATTGTTATCCAGTGCATTGTGGAGAAATTTCCCAGTGAGCTTCCTGAAGCGTAAAAAGGAATAACCGGTTACAGGAGTTGCATAAAATAGGAGTGAAATGCCTTTAAAGGGTACTTGATGATGTTAATGTTTTAAACATTAACATTGTTGGTTTGTTTTGTGTTTATCCAGCACACTAAAAGAAGAAACCTCATACAGCAGGAAGAGAGTTGTGATGATTCATCTGCTATCCAAAGAGTAAATGCATCAATGGACAACTGGATGTTAATGTGAAAGTGTGCAGAGAGCAGAGCATGGTGACAGAAAACCAAGTCTTCCTGTACTTTGTCCATTATCAGCGGCACCAAAGTGGAGGGTACTAAAGCAAAATAAGTGACCTGTTTTGCAACCAAGTCTGATGCACGTTCCATGAATTCAGGGGGCAGAACTTAAACAACTAAGGGAAAAGTCAAAGCAATTCCTCCCTGCTGTTCAAACAATAATGAAGATGGGGTGAATTCCAGAGGAGAAAAAGAATACTTTTAATTTAAGTGTATATCCCACAGTGTGAAATAATGAGAGCTGCTACCTGAGAAACTGGAGGTTGACTCTTCAGTTTGTATCTCCTAGCAGCTGTCACCACAGTGACTAACCCATCAGTGGCAATGACAAGAAGGTAAGCGTGGGTCACCGTTGCCTTGAAAACATTAAATATCTGTCACTGATGAAATGAGAGCATAGAAAACTAATGAAAAATAACAACTGTAACAAGACTGTATCTGTATCTACCTGAGATTAATATAATATAGCAAAACTTTGAGTATTCTAAAATATTGTACAGAACAGTTAAATAATGATTCTAATAACATGAATATGTAATAACTGATTATTCTACATTTGTAAAAAAAAATCCCCTTTTTTGGGGGGGGCCTAGAAGTACAGTTTAAACAACCATCTGTTCTCAGCTCTATCACTTCCAATGGCTGTAGATTTCCTTAGTTTTGGAGTGACATAGTTGAACATTTGACATTTTTTTTAGAACGACCAAAGGTTGCCATAGACAAGACACTACAGGAGCCTGACGAACATTAATCCCGCAGCATTCACAAGACCTTATTTTTCAGGATGACCTTTCACAGACCTTTTTTTCTTCCTCTTTCTGAACTCTGGGTGCGAGTGACAGGAGCCTGGGGCAGTTTGCGTTTTCAGAGAGCTGAGATTTTGGCGGATGGAGGGGGGTTTCAGGGAGGCTGATGTTGCCGATGATAGCAGACGCTCGCTACAACACATTCTGTATAAACTGAAGCTGCTCGCTTTTATGTGCGTAATAAAAGGCAGAGCTCTGTTCATCTAAGGACAAGGAAAGTTCAAAGCCATTTTGTCTATCAGCGTTGCAGGAGCTCGACTTCCTACCTTGAAGAGACGCTGCCTATGGAGAGTGTATCGTTGAAATTCCTAAACCGTCCTCCCACAGTTTCTTGTTGGTTCTTCAAAACAAATCATAAAGATTGATTCATGCTCAGTGATTATTTAAATTTATTTTTCTCTCCTTAACTGGCTCCCTTGGCAGAAAGCACTGCATTAATAATTCTAGTTTTAAAGTCATTAAGTTATTTGGAGGACTGTGCTAATTCTCTACCTTTGGGCCCACACACTGAATTTCAAAAGACGGAAATAAATTTGCTATAAAAAGCAAAAATCTGTTGAAAAATTAATCAAAGTTAAAGACTGTAAAAGACAAACAAGGATGGAGTTCTGCTAATGGAAGACTTCCGTCTGGACTGTTGGCTGAGGTTAACAGAGTGCACTGAGTGACTGAGTGTACATCCCACACACAATGCACAGTGTGGGAGAAATGGGGATAGAAGGACAGCGCCTCTCCAATATACCGTTGGTTACTGAATTGGCAAGAATGTCCCTCATACAACTGTTACCAATTATCACTCCAGAGAACAAAAATAATTTTAATAATTAAAAAAAGAACTAACAATCTTGCGAAGAAGGAAAAAATAAGTCTTAACATCGATAATAATTAACATCACAGATAATTAATTCTGATACTCGAGTTTTCTTATAATTTTTAAAAGTTTAGCAGAATTTCCAGCGAATAATCTAATTCAACGAATGAATGTTTTATTGTAACGATTTCCATAATGCATTTCAGTGTAAAATAAAACTTCCCCAAGTGTGGCATTTCTCAATATGACAAACTCTCTGCAAGTTTCACATAGCCGAGAGTGAAACTGGTCACAAAGCAAGAATTCAATAAATGTCAGTATAAAAATACGATATATTGGTGCTCTCTAAAATGCTTTACACTATATCTTTGTGGCCTACAGTTTTCTGTGGGTTTTTGTTCCACTGTGCCTCCTGATTGTTTAATCGGAGTCATTATTTTTATTAACAATAATCTCACCAGGTGTTTCCAGATGAAAATCTAATTGAGAGGAAGCTCGAAAATCTACAGACTGTACTCATTTTTCCACTTGAGTCACTCCCCGCCCCCGGAATTATGGACTTACCACATGGCAGAATGACGGATAACTGCCCTCTGAATATATCCGAAGAAGTGCTGATCCCACCGTGATACAGCAGTTTTGCAAGCCAATTGGCTGCTCTTCAAACAACCTGTTCTGGGGAGCCGGCTGCCGTCCTTAGCCTTCCTTATATAAAGAACAAAAGCAAAGAAGGTGAGCTGTCATCTTCAGGTAAGTAGTATTATGTAAAACAAAAAAGAGCTCTTTTAGCTTGGTTCCTAAAATTCATACATTGTCAGATAACTTTTTATTGCTTTGAATCTGGAGCTCAGGATATTGCCTTTTGTTGCTGAACTTCACTTAAGACCGTTGGAGGAAAGTGAATAGTCTCTCACCTATGGTTGTAACCGCTTTACTTCAGTGGACCTGAAATCCAACAGTCAGCAGGGAGGGCATAAATGCTGCGGCACCAAGCAGCGGATCAGTGAAGGAGCAGTAGCCATTTCTCTGCAGTGGTTGGGTCCCAATAACATACGGCCTCTTTAGAAAGTAACCATTCTTTAAGAGCCACAACAAGACACTGAGGTTCTCCCACCTTCTGACGGCCCACAAGGATGCTAGCAGATAACTAGTGAAAAGCAAAGAATCTTTTGTTTCACTTGCTCCATAACCAGCCAGCATTTTTAGTTTTCATTTGAATACCTTTTATCCATTGAGTCCAGTGAAAATGTTGAACAGCTTTAACGGAATAGTTTTGTTGGTTTGCTTAAACTATGCTATGGTCTACCAGTACAACCCTAAAACGCAGATGGTTATTAAACGTTTTCTCGATTACAATATCAATAGCTACAGATGTTTGAACATCCAGTTTGAACACAAAGAGAACCCTATAGACAGTATTTAGACTACACACATTATTTAGCAGAACACAATTAAAATGCAGTAGCCTCATCACACACAGGAGGTGTTAACGGCCAGATGTGTTGCAAAATTTTAAGGCTTAAAATTAAAACATTGCTGCCTAAAAATCCCAACAGTGCTGTTTTAGCTTCGAGCAAGTTATATAACCCGAAATGCTTCTGTAAATGTATGAATCGAAAATTGTAAGCCGTGTAAAAGGCTGCAGAAGCAGCTAAATAAATAAATAATCATGTTTACCACGAAAAGCCCTATCCTGCCTTTAAAGCAAAGGTCAGCTTCTTTGTATGCATCACCAGGGGTGTGAATGTTTCTCTCTGTCATGAACAAAAAGATGAAAACAGCTTTGTCACACTCTATAGGACCGTGGTGAATGTTGTCCATTGTAAACAGGAGTGCCGATTCTCTGGAGTAACACTCCATATATTAAATCTGATTGACCCTGCTGGGCATTCTCATTATTTAGTCTCATTATTTCATCCTAGGAAAGATCTGTAATGTTATAATCACCCTTGTACATTATCATTAGTGACAAATACAACTTGATCAGATAGTTAGGTGGCCAGACAGCTAATCATGTTTCACAGCTAAATAATAGCTATGCATTATTTTATAAATTAAATTAGGTATATTTATTTCTGGTAAATTCTAGTTAGCCTAGTCTTCAGATATTTATATGAATATAAGTACAAATACCTCACATGTACTTTCAAAAAACAATTCAACTTAGGCGAGGGACTAGGATAATTTGATTGTTCTTGTTTAATAGGGAAAATCTATTTTTGGGATTTCTGTTTTGAGCATAGGTCATGGATTTGATGCAAAACAAACAAAATATTTAGCGGATTTAAAGTTTGTGTCACGTTTTTGAAGTCCAGATGACATTGCTGGTATGCATGCTGAGTTTGTAACTTAAAAATAGACTGGAGGATGCATACCTTGACACATATAATGGTCTCCTAATAAAGACAAAATGCTTCATGCTTGTATTCCAGTAGCTTTATGAGCTTTTCATAGAAATCACTTCCACCATCACTGCTAGTAACAATGTGTTCAAATTATAGATGAGTTGTAAATCAATGACAAATACCAGAAGAAGAAAAAAAACGATAAGAATGTCAAAACACAGTTGCAATTACACAGCTCTGTCATGAGTCAAAACTGCAGTTTCCAGATTGTGACAACACCCAACTGATGGCAATATTTTTCTTAAACAAAAAAAAATCTAAAAAGAAAATGAACTGTCTCAGGCATTTTTAACATATCTGGTATTTATATGATTAGCACTCCTGTCCATGTTTAGGCATCAGACAATGAATTTGCTGTATAAAGAATCTATACATCAATGCTCTACCATTTTGGATGTTTCCAAAGACTGGATTTAAATCATAAGCATCCAAAATACGTTACATCCGTATCATGTTTATATTCATAATTTGAGTCTAATAGGCAGCCATGAAATGACTCAACATTAAGTGCTAATTTTAGGAGCCTATTAAACTAATATGATTGATTTAAAGCCTATTTTTATGGTTAAAACATAAAGTTGGTGGAAGACGTATAGAGCAATAATGGTCGATGTTTGAATGGGGATTGTAAAGTTTCGGAATTGATTTACGTCAAGAAGTCATATGAACTATTTTTCGGTGAAGCCTTCCAGCAAAGAATCATACATTTGAAAATTGTAATCTCAGTGTACTTTCAAGTTGTGCTTCAACATCCATCCACGTGTTTTTCAGTAACACTCATTAATTCTGTTACTCCCTAAGTTAATTCCACTGCTCCTTTCAAAATATTTTTAAAATAATGTAAATATCAATAAATTCCAAGAATGTTATGTTTCTTAACACTGTTCATGAATACGCATTGGTTAGAAACTCTTATCTGTTAGGACCACCGGTAGGGCGTGTAGGCCGTGTAAGATATTGCTTTTGCTCTTTGTTGGGGGAAAGTTAATGTGATCCCCCCCCCCCTTTTTCAAGATGGACCTGATGACCGTGAGATAACGTTTTGCATATCCACCTGCACTGCCATATATTACCGACATTTTTGCCATGAGACCTTGCCAGCCTCGGACTATACAGTGTCACTTTCGCCAGAAGGAGATCGGAGGTGAAATCAGGCAATGTGACTGAAGTGTTATCCATCACCTTCAGACAGTCAGAGATCAGGGAGATCAGAGGTCCCTCACTTCTCCAGATGTGCCACACACGTTCATACATGCATGCATACACACACACACACTTCAATAATGGGTGCTGGAAATGCAGAGATAGGTGATTTGTACTTGTGCAAATGAGAGATGGTGTGTTTTTGCTTTAGTGTGTTTCTGTCCTAGTAAAACCCCTGTGCTCATGTGTTTAATGAAATAAAAATCTGTATTATTTGAAAAGCGTGTACATGCCGAGTGAGTGGTTGAGCGCCTTGACGGACATAAAAAGTTTGTAGGGCTGACGTGAACATCAGATCGCGATCAGTTAAAATGCTAGTTGACTAAACAGAAGATATGGACAGGAAAAGAGCTTAGCACGAAGCATTTGCCAGCTGTAATGTAATCAGATTACTTCAGCTGAGCTTGGCACGCTGTTCTCTAAAACGGCTGTAGCTGTTATCAAACAGGTGTAATGAAAGGCCAGAGGATGGTCTGAAAGAATCATTATCGCCTTTGTGTGAAAAAGATATTTAGAGAGTTAAATGATATAGGTGTAAGCCACTAGAAAAAACGCCAACATGAGGTCTATATTGGAGACAGGTGATGTAGGAAGTCAATGTACATTCCACTTTCTTATACAAATAAATAAACGTCAATCTAATAACATAGTATTAAGGTCCAATGGTATGAAAATGTTTTAAATAATTATAAATAAAAAAATAATAATTTAATCAAATAAAGTGTGTGAAACCAATATGTCCTAAGGTTGTCTGTAAAGATACATACAGTATGTAACTTACTGTCATAAATGGCAAAGGAAGGATGTGAAAAACATAAATCTATTTTGGGCATGTTTAGTTATTTCTTCAGCTAAAGTCTTCTCTTTTTAAAGGGTTTATATCTTAGAAGCATCCATCCCAATGTGACGAGTAGGATACGATAAAACGATAAAAGCACACTTACATTGAGAGACATTATCAGGAGGTGACATAGAAGATTTTCACACGCATCTTATCTGCCCTCAGGCTCAAAATATTCTAGGAGAACAAAGCAAATCCCAGGGAAAAGTACGAGAAGGTAAACAAACAAATAATTCACCAGCAGGATCTTCTTTTTATGGTGGGAACACTTTTTTCTGAGAGAAACTGTAAACTAAGATATAATCAACACTGGCAGTTGGCCAACTTAATCTGAGGGGTATAAGATAAAGGTTAAAGAACATCTGTTTTTCCTGACCATTTTATGACATTCTGCTTTTTTCAGTTAGGTACTAAGTGATGAGGTTCACATATCCAACCAGTTGAATGATTGGAGAGGTGTTTATTGGGTGAAAATTTGGATCCACTGCTGTTAGCTAATACAGTTTAAAGATGCATGCCAACTTAAAAAAGTGTCTTCAGAACATTTCACAATGATTTTATGATTAAGCTGAAATTCAAACCAAACGTCCAAAGGTGACTAATGCAGTGAAACGAGAGGTCTTGATGTTCTGGAGAGCAGCTGTCTCACCACCACCCAGTTTTGCGACTTAAAGCGCTGATCCAGTTTCAGGTTTGCAAAAAAAAACAAAAGCAAAGCTGTTTATGTGGACTTCACGACCCCCATAAGAGCCTTTTCATACTGCAGACAACAATCTCCGCTTCAATTTGACAGGCAGAACAATGCATTTATTTATTTATTTATTTACTTACTTTCATCCGTTGGCTCCATTCACACCATTTATCGTGCTTTCAAAATTCTGCAAACAAGGCCTGTCATAGTTTGCCTCATTACGCTTTGTAACCACGGGATTTCCAGACAGCAGGGAAAATGGCCAGCAGGATAACGTAGCACTGGGACAGAAAGCGATAGCAAAGATTTAAACAAAACTCTAAAAACTCTTTTTCATCTCTGCTAGCCTCATTTGTCTTTCCACTCAGGTTACGGTAGAGAGAAACAGATACTGGAAAACCTTAGCGCACAAGCTTCAGGTCTGCACTTTTACTTACTAATTAAACTGCCAATTTTTAAACCACCGAATAGTACAATATCAATACCATAATGGAAGCATAAAACCTGTTCATTTAAGTACAAGGGACCTTATTCACTTTAATTCACTTCCTCATTGATCAATGCCTTAGCTGTCTATCAGGTCCATGTTTATTGGCGTTATAGACACAACGCTGAACAACAAAACAACTTTAAAGGGATGTAATGCACCTTAATTTCCTGTGTCCTGTAAATACCCTTTGTATACATCTGTATACATCTCATCCTGGAAGTTTAGCCAGAACCAGCCAAGTGAACTCCTTGTCTGACTTTTAAAAAAACATTTCTGCAGGAGAATTTTCTGATAATGGCTTAATTCAACTTTATGTGTCACCTAGACAAGTCCAGGCAAGTGGTCTGTAACTCCAGAGGCATAATAAATTGCTAGCTCAATCTGATTCCAAGTGTGGACTTATTTTTCTCCCTAGACATGTTAAGGTTTAAAAAGAAGTAGACCATATCTGGGACTACTGCATTTATACATCATTTAGTATTTGTTCATAATTTGTGCGCCTGGAGTTTTCTGATATATTTGCCGGCTTTCTGACATTTGAACTCTGGGATATTGTTCTTCCAGTTTTGTTGTTCCAAAGACAAAGGGTGGGAACAAACGGCCGCTGACCCACGGCTAGCCTCCAATAGCAAAGCCGACAGCTATTTCTGTTCACTTGAAAATAACTTGTCCTGAAACGGAAATTGAACTCTGCTTGATTGGTCTTTAAACTTAAACAATTATTAGTATGAAACCCATTTAATTTAGCTTCAAGAACTTAGTTCAATTATAATGAGATAAACAGGTATGTATTATCCTGGGGTATTATTATAGAAAAATTATTATTAGTATCAGCTTGGCAATCTTATATTGTTACAGTATTTCATAAATAAAACTGAATCCGTTCAGAATATGGAAGTATATATGGACTATAAAATATTGAGGACGCAGCACTGTCGATCCATATCCATATGAATGAAAGGCAATATTAACGTGTGGAATACAAATTTGAAGAAAAAATAAACATTCAAGAGAGAAAATTGACCGCTTAACAAGAACAGTGTTTTCTCCTGAACAAGCAAACTTGGCAACTGGAAATAAATCTTTTGAAACTAAATAAACAACCATTTTGGGAACAGCTAAATAAACAGACTTCTAGTCAAAAAAAAATTAATCAAGAATAAGAATTCCAGTTTACCCACTAGGAAAAACTTCTGAATACACAGAGCATCCATCTTGCACTGGCAATATTGGAAAGCTATAAGTCCCATTGGCTTAATGGACAATAAGCAGACTAAAGTAAATGTTAGATAACATCTGCAAATTATTTCAGAGACATTTTTTTTTTTTAATGATGCCAGATTCAATATGGTAGATCTGATAATTGTTCATTGCAAAAATGTAGAGCATAAGGGAATTTACATATGAACCAGGTTTCGGGCTTATGCAATCAAGATTCAAAATATGGAAATATAACAATGGTTGCCAAATCTACTGTGTGTGTGGACTGCTGTAATTGATCTCTATAAAAATCCAAGGTTTGCGTTGTGAGTTTTTTTAACAGTTCTTCTAGTTTTTATAGCTTATTTTGGAAAGTCGAATAAAAAACTTTGAAAATGCATACCTGCAAATTCATTGTCATATGGTGGCCATATTGTTTTACACTGAAACAATCTTTATAACTTTTAAGTGAAGAACAAATTAGTAACATGTCCTTATGTCAATCAATAACATTGCCCCAAAAAAGTGTGGTGCCTAACATAACAACCAAATTGTGTGTCAATATTTCCAGCGGTAATTCCGTTTCCACCTCATGATATTATGAGCAAATACCATATATTGATTGGTTTATTTATTCTGATAACTACTAGAGTATCCAAAGAGGTTCATGTTGATACAATAAACAGTCTAGGAGGAGATGTTGTTTAAGTGTTTTAAAAAATATATATATATATATATTGTCACAGACTCACGTTTTCAGTTTAGTTTTATGTTTGTTGTAATTTTAGTTTCACCCACCAGATGCCACCCGGACTCATTGCTCCCTTTATCAATCACAGGTGTTACTCGTCGTTAATCAATCAGTTAGCCCAGCTCTCCCCTTTATATACCGGTCTTGTTTTGTCACTCATTGTCGGATTGTCTTGTGTGTTTTGCTAAGCCTCTCAAGTGTTATTTCTTGTTCTCCAGTATTAGTGAAATCTAGTCTTAGTCTTTGATGTGTTGCTAGTCTTAGTCTTATTGTAGTGTTTTGTTTGTGGTCTTGTTTGTTTGGTCTACTCGTTTTTAGTACCCCGTTTTGATTTTTGTGTCCATGATAGAACAATCTGGCCAGAAATGGATCCAGCAGAACAATTTCCTGTAGCCATCACTGTGCCATGACCAGTAATTGGGTCAGGTGGCCAAAGCCCTCCTGGAGATGTTCACACAACTGGATCCTCGCTGGCCGCTGCCTGCCCTCTTTGGGTGTTCCCTATACATCGGAGACAGCCACTTCCCAACACCCAGGGCTGCCGGACATACTCCATCCACGGAACCTCGCCTAACGCCATCGGAGTGCTATGGTGGAGAGCCGGGAGTGGTGAAGTCGGGAGACCTTGCACAATCTCCTTATGATTTGGCAGCATACACGGTCTGTGGCGAACTACTCCGTGGCATTTCAGACACTGGCAGCGGGGAGCCAGTGGAACACTCCCGCCTTGCTGGATGCCTACTACTGTCTGGCAGACAGCATTAAAGATGAGCTATTCGCAACGAAGCTGCCAGTGTCTCTGGAGGGTCTGGTGGCAGGCACTCTCTGGGTGGATAGGAGTCTCCACAAGCAGAGGAAGGAAAGAGCCTTTCAACCCCTTGTCGTACCACTGGGTCAAGCCAAACTCCATCCAGCTGGGAGGCAGATATTGAGAACATCACTGCCTGTACATCGCTGCCTGGGGCATCTCGCCGTGGCTTGCCAAACACAAATCCTCAGAGATACTCTCGCCCCCAACAGACTGCCACACTTCTTCTCTGGGATCAGTTGGTCAGTGTGGCCGTTCTACTGGATTTGGGAGCGGATGAGTTTCCTCAGTGCTGATGTGGCTCACCAATTGGAGATCGACAATGTTCCTCTGTCCCTGGCAAGATCTGAGTGCCCTGGATGGTTGCCCCCTGTGGGAGCTCACAAGATAGTCCCAGTGAAACTGCTGTTGTCAGGGAAACCACTATGAGGTGGTTGAACTGTGGATCCTACCAGACTCTCAAGTGCCCCTGGTTCTCAGCTATTGCTGGTTCAGCAAACAAAATCCCAGGAAAGACTGGATGACTGGGGCAATCGTGGTGTACGGGTCTACATGCCTCACCCATTGCCTCCTCATCTTGTCCCTTCCCGAATGCAATAGGGAAGAGTTTAGTGTTTTTGACAGGGGCTCAAGCCACCGCCCTGCAGCCGCACCATCTGTATGACTACGCGACCGATCTCTTGCCTGGTACGACCTTCTCGGGGTGGACTCACTGTCCCAGAGACACAGGCTATGGAGCAGTACATCAAGGTGCCCCGCGCTGCGGGTCCCATCTGCCCATCTTTGTCTCCAGCCTGAGCAGGTTTTTTCTTTGTTGGTAAGAAGGATGATAGCCTTCGTTCCTGCAACAATTACTGGGCACTCAACAATATCACGGTGAAAAACCGGTATCCCCAGCCGTTCATCTCTTCAGCCCTCAACCTCCTGCAGGGAGCCACGGTCTTCACTAAGCTGGATCTCTGTAATGCCTACCATCTTGTCCACATCAGGGAGGGAAACAAATGGAAAACGGCGTTCAACACCCCCTGGGGCCACTACGAATATATAGTGATGCCTTTCGGACTCACTGATGCTCCAGCTGTGTTTCAGGTGTTGGTGAATGACGTGCTGAGGGACAGGATTAACAGTTTCATTTTTGATGATGCTGGATTAGCCTCATCCATCCACTAGGAAGGAGCTGCAGTGTTTTCTGGGGTTTGTAAATTTTTATCTGCGATTCATCCAAAACTACAGTTCCGTTGCAGCTACTCTCCATGACCTGACATCGCAGTCTACTCGGTTCATTTAGTCTCCGGAGGCAGATGCAGCATTCAGGGATCTCAAGGTCCGGTTCACCTCGGCTCCTATCCTGATCCATCCAGACCCAACACAGCAGTTTGTGGTGGAAGTGGATGCATCGGATGTGGGAGTGGGCGTGGTTCTCTCCCAGCGGTCCTCCGGGGATGGTAAGTTGCTTCCCTGCGGTTTCCTTTCTAGAACGTTTTCACCGGCTGAGAGAAATTACGATGTGGGAAATCGTGACTTGCTGCCGGTGAAGCTGGCTTTGGAGGAGTGGAGACACTGTTGAAGGAGGCAATTCAACCATTCCTAGTTTGGACTACTGGAACTTGGAATACATCCAGTCGGCTAAACTCCCAACAAGCAAGGTGGGCCCTATTCTTCACCCGGGAAAATTTTCCTCCGTCCTACCGTCCTGGCTCCAAGAACGTCAAGCAATAATGCCCTGTCTCGCCAATTAGGCTCGGACAGGGAGGTTGGCGACTAGGAGCCCATCCTGCCTCCTTCCTGTCTTGTGGCATCTGTTACCCGGGAGACGGAGAGTTCGGGAGTCACAGCGCTCTCATCCAAGCCCAGAGAGCTGTCCCCTGGACCACCCATTTGTTCCCGATCCTGTCAGGTCCCAGGTTCTGCAGTGGGGCCACGCATCTCGGTGGACCTGTCACCCCAGATTGGCACGCACCCAAGCTTTCCTCTAGTGATATTTCTGGTGGCCATCACTCTAAGAGAACACACAAGCCTTCGTTGCTGCATGTCTGGTCTGCACCCCGAAGTCTTCTCACCAGCCAACCACTCCCAGTCCCACATCGACAATGGTCCCACATCGCTGTGTACTTTGTGCACAGTGGCCAGCTTCAGGTGACAGGCAGATCGTCGCCACATTCCCTCTTTTCTTCCGGGCCAGAGGGTCTGGTTCTCCACGCGGGACCTGCCACTGAGGGTCGACTCGAAAGAGGCTGAACCCCCGATTCATCGGCCCTTTCTGCATTGCCCAAGTCCTGGGCCCAGCTGCTGTTCGTCTTTCCCTCTCTGTGGGTCCACCCCACCTTCCATGTCTCCCGCATTAAGCCTGTGTGGTTGTGTCCTCTGGTCCCGCCTCTGGCTCCCCCTCCGCCCCCCCGGCTCATCGATGGCCACCCAGACTTTACTTTCCTGGAGGTTCATCCCAGGGGATGTGGTGTTCAGTACCTCGTCAACTGGGGGAGGGGTATACCCCAGAGGAGTGGTCCTGGGTCCTGTTTAATCACATCCTGGACATGTGCCTCATCCAGGACTTCCACGCCCATCTTCAGGGCCGGCGGGTTCCGACCCTTGAGAGGGGGGTACTGTCACAGACTCACATTTTCAGTTCAGCTTTATGTTTGTTGTAATTTTACCCACTAGATGTCACCTGCACTCATTATTCCCTTTATCAGTCATAGGTGTTAGTCATTGTTAAACAATCAGTATGCCCAGCTCTCACCTTTATATCCCAGTCTTGTTTTATGACTCCTTGCCAGATTGTCTTGTGTATTTTGCCAAGCCTCTCAATCGTTATTTCTTGTTCTCGAGTATTATTGAAATATAGTCTTAGTCGTGGTCATAGTCTTTGTGTAGCTAGTCTTAGTCTTTTCGTAGTGTTTTGTTTGTTCTACTCGTTTCTTGTACCCACGCTTTGTTTTGCTAAGTAAACCTGAGTCTTCCACATCTCTTTGTTTCATCATCTCTGTGTCTGCACCTGGGTCCAAACCTACCTGTTCGTGATAAAATATGGGGGGACACTCTGTGTTTCCTGTAGGTAAATTGTAGTACCTTGGTTCCGCTCCACATAAGGAACCAATATGTGACTAAGTCAAATGGGTCAAGTTTACTATGCTTTCAGATTTTGCGATTTCAATCATTTGCTATAGCGCCTCCATTTGGCAAAGATTGGCTCTGCTCTTCTAATTATTTAACAAATATACATGTATGTGCGTGTGTGTGTATACAAAAGACAGAGATAATTAGTTTTGACTGAGTGAAAATGAAAGATTTGTTTTAAACAGCCAATCGAATGAAGAGCGAAACAAGACCTCAATGAAGTCTGTGTAATTAGCAGGCTTGGAGCCAAATGTTTCCCTTATTCTCAGAGCAGAAGCGCAAACATGCAGAGATTACTAATTAATTATGATAGTGTTTGCCTGACGCCGTTCAGAGTTTTACAGTCTGGTTTTACAGCAAACTCTGAGGATATTATTCTCTACAGGAGTGGAAGATTATTTGTAACTTCAAAGGCATTTAATCAAATTCCACAGTAATTCCAAGAGGGAGATAATTCTGCAGGAGAACAAAAACATCGCTCAGGAAAATCAGGATGTTTCTGGCAAAAGTACTCATAGCACATGTGGTGCAGAAAGAAATTTCAAGCCCTCTGCTCACCAAATTGGGGTTGTGCTCTTGTCTGTAGGACAAGTGTAGCCCTTTTGGAGGCATTAGTATAATTTATCCTCAAAATAAGGGACATTGGAGCCATGTTTCCACAATTTACCACTTACTTCAAGCTGTAGAGTTTTAAATATAATCTATAAAGGCAACAGAATGGGAGTATTTATACATCAAGCACGAACTAAATACTAATAAGAGCTACATTTATAGAGGAAACTCGTACACATGTCACTAGAAGTATCACAACCAACTACATTTCTTGTGGAGAACCATGACTACTGTATAAGACAACAAGCTTTGGGACCATAAGCCTTGAATTCCAGTTGGAATAAAGGATGAAGATGCAGCACTAAAAACATTACCGCCTTGTTAACTGCCACTTCTGGTAAGACTTTTTCATATTTTCATATTTTCTATCCACAGGTTCAAATCGGTTTGGTTGTAACAATCCCTGTACTACGAAAAATGACAGCAGCTACCTAACTATAAGGTGGCCTTTCGGAGTTTGTCATCTAAAACCCTGCTTCTGAAAGTTACGTTTCATGTCAAAATGTGTTCCCTTCTGATGGGTGTGCTCTGTACCAAAGCCTTTTTTTCTCTTGTAAAACAACATGATGGATGCGGCTGCAGAAAGAAACGACGCTGTGTTTCATTCCACTGCAGTTATCACTGACCTTCTTTCCTCCATGTCTCTAAATCACCTCCTATTAGAGCTGATTTTCAGCACTCATAGGTCAAACTTCTGTTACCTCTTCTTGACAGCTCCAAGATATAACAAATAAAATACAACCTAGCTAGACGTATACATAATGTCATTTTTTTAGCATCAAGTTTGCACCTTTTCAAATTATTACTACATACTGTTTGAACCTTTTGCTCTGCATATAAGCAGGTTTGTTTCTTTTATACATTATCATGACAAAGCTACATTGAAGTCTTCTGAGCTACATGATACCAAAGAGAGTTTGTTTTACTTGTATTTTTTTTTTTTTTGTACACAGCTACCTAAATTTATTCAAGAAGATCCTCTATCCTTGCTTCCTACCGGGGTTTTATTGGAGGACAACCAATAAAAAACACCCCCCTTGAACTCACTCAGCCAATTCATTGGTCCCTGTTTGATGTTTTCTGTTTTCACAGTTTCTTTCCATTTGATTGGCATGCTGCATTCTGGGTAACTTCAGATTTTTGTATTTGAAATGTGAGCTGATTTTTTTGTAATGCAGCTTCTGCAGCTTTTAAATATTCAATAATATGCTTTTTGTTTGTTTTATTACTCAAAAATTATAGTTTTTCTTCCTGAATAAATAATGTATAGTTTTCAAATAATCGCATATTCATATTTAGTGTTTGCTTACCGAGAAGTCAAGATATTTCTAGTATCCTAAGTCTTGCTGTTCATATTTCCAATTAGTAATGAAGTTATCAAAATAATCCTGAAGTATAAACACACAGGATTCTCAGTTTATTGTTTTTTGATTATTTTCATTCACGACAGATAAATCGTTGATCAACTTGATGGAAAATTAATATATAAAATTAATATATAAATATATAATATTAAAATAAATATATCAATATTTTATATATAGTAATATATTAAATTACAACCTAGATTTTTTACATTACAGGAGCTCATGAGCTCATTACAGGACTGAATACTGCTTAATTTAATACCAGACAGAAACTGAACACTTCCACCCTACTATTTCCAGAAATGCTAATAATTCATATTTCAGCAAAATATTTGTTTGAGCGTTGTTTTTGGAACTAATTAATAATACATGCTACGAATAAAATAAATAGTAACAAACTATTTTGGCTATTGATTGATCAACCTTGAATAAGACTAGAAGTTTAAAGATGTAAATCACACTTTCCAGATAATGCTTTCATTAAATTTATATCAAATACAAAAACCCATGCATTTCTTATCAACTGAGGAATATAAAAATAAATTTATTTATTTATTTATTTTAAAACAAGTAGAGCTGACTTCTGCAAATCTGAGACAGAAGTGTACTTGTCTAAGGAAACACCATTACCCCCCTCATAAGAGCAACTGATATTTTCCGTAACACGTTTTCACTCCCCTCCAGAACATTACTCAAACTGACTTTTAATCAGTCAGGCTGACTACAGGGGTCGCTAGCTGTGGCTGGAAAAACATATTGTTTCCTTCCAGGGCCAAAAGCATAAAAGTATAAAAATGCATGAAATAAATAAAAGAAATTCATTTCCCTTTTTTCCATCTCCCTGTGTGCAGACTAAATTCTGTGAACTTTCCAAAGAAAAAGTTGATTCTACAGATTAAAAATATA
>JAOVYW010020125.1:4546-27777 GCA_025775045.1 Hiodon tergisus | reverse complement strand
ACACACACACACACACACACACACACACACACACACACACACACACACACATAAAATGAAACACATCCCCAACCAGGAGAAAAAACTATTTTGCACAGCCCATTTCATCAGCTCTGCTGTTTATCCACATTTGCTCTGGATATTCCACTCTATTAACCATCCCTTGAGTTGCACAGGGAGACATGCACTGTGTTTACATGCAGGATGAGACAGCCAAGTGTGTTGTTTAACTAACCTCCAAACCAGTGATGTGCATTGTGTTTACATACGCAGAAAGAAGGTGCCAACTGTAAAAACAGATCGAAGGACTTTTCTCCATCGTCATTATCACAAGGTTATCACGTTTTTTGTTAGGTAATTCCGATACAAATCCGCCAGTTACAATATGCGCTTTTCTTTTATAACACTTTGAACAATGGAAATAAAAAATGCATTTAAGGTTCTGGCAAATGCATAGCTTTTTTAATTACACTTTAAATACTAAGTCAATTTGTGGTACTCCTCCTTCCATTTACATGTTCCCAATATATTCTCTGTAGCCAGCTAAATATGTGACTCGGCATTGTTCACTAAGTAAAACAGTTATGGACAGATGAGTATTTTAAGGACACTGAAAACCGATCGTAATTACTATGCTGCTGAGTTAATTACTTACTAAGTTAATTACTTAATGATACACTGATAATCCACACTATCACCACATTTGGATTGTGCCTGCAAGACTAAAACACTACAAATATTCTTTTGAAAAGTACTCTTGTTTAACTAGAAGGCAGGTATTTTTTTTCTTCCTGTTTTTCAGATTGGCTAAACATTAACATACGTCCTACATACCTGTACAGGTGTGCTTTAATTTAATCTCTGCATATGAGGTTAATTATACAATTACTCAATAAAATATCGAGTAGTAACTGTACACATTTAATTTAAATCTGGCTTTACAATGTTTTAGACTCATTTGCCTCAATTACGGTTTTAGAAGTGACAGTAAGAATCTCTAATCAGGGAAAATGGTTTGCCTACAGCTATTTAAAACCGACGTTAGTGTGGTTGACTGCCTCTGGTGGGGTTTAGGATAACACAGCCTCTGTTGAAGACTAGCTTCAGTTGGGTGGAAAAGTTATTTACTCCCCCATGCGTGGTTGCAGAGACCTAGCTGTAAAGCACCCTCCCTCATGTAGGGCTGGAGACAGCCAGCCGTAAAGCACCCTCCCCCATGTGGGGCTGGAGACAGTTAGCCGTAAAGCGCCCTCCCCCATGTGGGGCTGGAGACAGTTAGCCGTAAAGCGCCCCCCCCCATGTGGGGCTGGGGACAGTTAGCCGTAAAGCGCCCCCCCCCATGTGGGGCTGGAGACAGTTAGCCGTAAAGCACCCTCCCCCATGTGGGGCTGGAGACAGTTAGCCGTAAAGCGTCCTCCACCACGTGGGGCTGGAGACAGAAGGCCGTAAAGTGCCCTCTCCCATCGTCTGGGCTAGAGACAGATGACCGTAAAGCGCTAACCCCTCTGTATGGCTGAAGTCAATTTGTGGTACTCCTCCTTCCATTTACATGTTCCCAATATATTCTCTGTAGCCAGCTAAATATGTGACTCGGCATTGTTCACTAAGTAAAACAGTTATGGACAGATGAGTATTTTAAGACAGCTGATTGTAAAGCGCCCTCCCTTCTGAAAAGTGCCCTCCCCTCTGTAGGGCTGCAGATGCAGACAGCCAGCCTTAAACCGTCCTTCCTGCTATAAAACGCCCTCTCCTCTGTGTGGCTGCAGATGCAGACAGCAAGTCTTAAAGAGCCCTCCCTGCTGTAAAGCGCCCTCTCCTCTATGTGGCTGCAGATGCAGACAGCCAGCCGTAAAGCTTCTGGAGATCCAGAAGGTCTGATGGTGTGATTATTATTGACCATCAGTCTCGTGGGCAGTGCTGAGCAGGACTGACCTTGCAATGCACAACGCCCTATCGGTTGGTGCCACACCACCTTCCCCTCTCCATCCATCACTGTCCTCACTGCTGACAGGGTCCGGCTCTAACACCATTGTTTCAACCTTTTAATAAAAATTTATAATTTTAAACATTTTAGCTATGTAGCTTCTGATCTCTACCTCAGCAGTGCTACCCTTACACCATGCTCATTAACAAATGCATTCATTGAACAAAACCCAAAGTCCTACTGTCAGAAATTTTGATTGTACTCTAAATCTGAGTCGATCTTTACATTTCTTTGTTCCTCCAACTGTTACCTGTTAATTAAAAACTATTATAAAAACTATTATTGGAGAACGCCGCCCTGTCTTTATATTTCAGTTTGCCATTTGTTTTTTCATTCTGTGCTACTGCGGGAGTTTACGCTGTGTTACGCTGACAGTTTAGCATTTCTTTACTTAGGTCAATGACTCCTGCCCTTTCCTTCCCTTTACATTTCCCATGTCATTCTGAACACGTCCTTTATTGGCTTACCTTTCTTCAAGGGTGTCTATCGCGGCCGCTATTAGCTGCTGCAGCTGCGGGCCAACGATAACGTGTATCAGAGAGTAATTTACACTCCATAATAATGTTTTTAAACATGCAGATTTAAAAGCTCATTTAAAAATCATTTGTTGGGCGGTAATTTTAAATGTCATTCTTCACACGGAGAAGACTGCCATCTTGTCTTCCCTGCTCCTTCCTGTGGGGGGGCTACACTGTAAAAGCCGGGTGGGAGTGTGAAAACAGTGAGTAATTTGACAAACACAGCCCATTCATCACGGCAACTGTAGCTAAGGCAGCGACACGCGACGAATGCCCTGGGCGGCCCATCTATCCGTGCCAGGTGACGGTGGAGAGGTTGCTGGAACCGTGAATCATTGTGAAGAAGGCAGGCCGGTCTGCTTCTCGCGGTCAAACAAACCACGGCCCCACCGCGCTCCGCTGCTGTCGAACTTTCACCTGGCATTACGGTTTGGCAGTTATTAAAACACTGCCATCAATGAATTGATGAATGTTCCTGAATGAATGAACTGATAGTGTTCCTGAGGTACTTAGTGCTCATTTGTGATTTTTTTTCAGAGCTGGCTATACTGGCAAATATTGAAGAAAGACACTTTTATGGTTTTAAGTCCACATGCAAAGAGAGCCACTGGTGTTGCTAATGTGAGAGATTTGTACCCTTTCTCAAAATGCGTAGAGTAACGACGTAAGGTACTAAACTGCTCTGAGTAAGAATGTAATGTGATGCAGATTTCAGTGTCAGTTTTGATTCTGGAGACAGTCCTAGTTTTCAGCCATATTTCAAAGAAGAGTCCTTTAGTTTGATTGGACTTTTCTTTATTCAGGTTTTTTCCCTCTTGTTCTGGCCATGCTTCCACTGCCCTGCTAGTGATCAAAAATTGTAGATTCTTGATCTTGTACTGCGCTGGGACACTAATCTCGTTAGCAGAGAGGCAATAATTCTCCACTGTTGACCACATTATGCGAAACTTCTGCCACTTCATCCAAATTTTCCTCTCACACTTTTTTTCAGCACGCTCTCAATTTCTATCCACCCCACCAACATACATTATTCTCACTCAGGTCTTCCCTCCCACCCTCACTCATGAATATTCAGAACTTGAAGCCTTGCTCTTTACAGTGTATTATTTACGACGAAAGCAGCCAAACAAGTTTTTTTTTACATTTTTATACCAGCTACATATTCCGAGAAAATTCAGGTGCGAGCCCTCAGGAGATGACGCTTGTCTTGCTAAGGGTCAGCGAGTTCTCACTCACACAAAGCCAATATGCCATAGAACAAGGACAGAAGCTATTTACCAGTTCAGCATCCTGTTGACTGATGTCGTGGAGCTTCTGCATGATTGATGACTATGAGGGCTGATGCCGGTCCGGGGACCGGGCCGCCGTGCTGTTTCCTGTTGAAGGACAGGCCAGGGTCCACCGAGAGGCACGGAATCACAGTTCAACCAAGGACAGGGATGAGTGCCTGCCCCCTCAGTCCAATTCAATTTGGGCCACATCACGTCCCAGTGCACGTTCTATTCAGTCCACGGTTTGACATCACAGCATCGCCTATCCTAGGAAGGAAGAGACTGCCACAGCCCTCTTTGTGGGTAACCCAGGTGGACCCAGGAGTCGGACAATTGGTTCCCGGGAAGGGTGGTTTTCCTTGTGTTCTGCTGGAGGCCATCCTGGTGTGGCTGGGCACAGAGCATGGAGGCCAGCTGTTGCACTGCGAGAGATGGAGGACCGTCCCCTCATGCTGCTCAATCTAATCATGAGAGTGGAGCCTGCTGTGGTCCCTTGTCACAGTACAATCAGCTGATACAGTCATTAATGTCTGGTTCTGACTGTGGGCTTCCAGGCAACGTCTCCAACCTGAGAAAGTTAGCTGTTTAGCAGCACAACTATAATAATGATGAGAGACACTTAAAACTTCTGTAAAAAACTTATATTCCAGAAATCACAGATAATTCTTTTTTGAAACAATTTTACTTGTGTGTGCCGGTACTGTATTTTACTGCTGATTAAAACATGATGTCCTCTGGTTTCTCTGTAACGTTTCTGAACAATGGGTATTTAATGAAAAAAGGCCTGGTTCCTTGATTTCTCAGGGTAAACTGTAAGAATTGACAGGTTGCTTAGTTTGCACCCTCTTCATTGGCAGGACGCCTGCTTTGGGAGTCAGCTCTACCACTAACGTTGCTCTCCCCAACACCCTTTGTTCAGCGTTAGGATGGCCTGCTGTTATCCTTCACGTCATTCACCCTCTTATGCTGGTTTTTATTACACATAACTGCCAGCATGATTCATTTTTCACCCACCCTGTCTGTCTCCCAGATTTGAACCTGAACCATGCTCCACGCACCCCCCCCCCCCCCACCGGCACCACTTTGTTTACTTTCAATACCCTGGGGGGAAAAAAACAGTTCCCCTTCTTTTACGATTGATGGTGTTTTCTCCCTGGTGAATATTTAATGGGCTCTCTGCCCATTTTTAAGATTGATTCCATTTTACTTCCCCATCCATATTCAATATTCTGCTTCTTTCATCATAATACAGTATGCTTTCTTAAACTCGCCCCTTGCAGTGTCTAAATAGGGTTATTTCAGTTTATTACAATATTGGTGGACCAAATTGTTTGGAAAGGAGTTTCAGAAAAATTCAGAAAATGATTTCGTTATTTTTCTCACTCTGTTTCATATTCCTTACGTGGAATTAACAGAACAAGTAATTTATTAGAATAAATCTCACACTGCTGTTGCAGGTCTAGTTTAATCTGAATCGCTCCAGTCGACACAGAGATCTCTCGCTTTGTTAAAAATTACAGGCCCCTTCATTTATTGACTTTTCTTTTTTGTCTAATGCACTGTAATTGTTTACGTAGAAATACTTCACAGCCCTTACAAACCTTTATATAAGAGTAAATCCCAATTTGCATGACTTGAACTGTCTGTTAAAATTTAATTAATTAATTTTAGCTATGTAAATTTAATTAATGAAATGCTTTTGAAATTACTCTAAACACTTTATTAATAATTATATTAATAATAATTACACTCAATGGCCAGTTGTAAGTACACCCCTTCTAGTACTAGATCAGACCTCCCTTTGCCTGCAGAACAGTCTGAAATCTTCAGGGCGCGGATTCTACAAGGTGTCGGGTTGAGATCTAGGGACTGCGCATACCACTCAAGTAAACAATTTGCTGTCGTGTTCCTGAAACCACTCTGAGACAATATGTGCTTTCGTACACGGCACGTGTTCCACCTGTAGTATAAATGTGACCAAGGTTAAACTGTAGCAATGATGGAACAAACCTGGTCAGCAACAACGTTCAGATGTGCTAAAACGTCGTACAAACGTTGCTCGATCGGTGTCAAGAGGCCTAGCTTGTGCCAGTAATACATTCCCCACACAGCCTGCACCATTGTTGAATCATATCAGGGTGGGCCATGAACTAATACTGCTTACACCCAATCCTAACCCATCAACATGAAGCAACAGGAACCGGGTTTCGTCGGACCAGGAAATGTCTATGTCTAACTGTCCAGTCTTGGTCCAGTTTCATTATGATCTGTATTAACTGTATAAACTTGTCTATAAACACTTTTTTTCATAAATTGATTTGTGTACTTAATTACTGTATTTGTTTACTATAACCTGATAATCATGAATTAGTTGCATCCAAAAATATTATTTTTTAATGAAAATGTAAATATCAATGAAATAGTTAACCAAAGCACAAGGGGCTTGCACTCTGAAGCTGAAGTCAGTAAAAAATATGAAATGTGAATAACACTGTGTTAGAACACTGTCCAAAGTGTTTTTGTTAAATGTTATGCGTTAACTAGCATGTTACCTAATTAGAGACAGGCTTTTCCCTCTGGGAGCATCCAAATCACATGGGTGCTTCTTTACAGCTGCCAATTCACAAAATCACCAAATTCAAATCCAAAGCAGTTTAAGACACGTGCAGGGCATATTCACAGAGGGGTTTTACCCTTTACTTCCTGTGCCAAATTAGTTTAGACAAGTATGGCGGCATAGTCTATAAGATCTTTAACTATTCAGTGATTATTATACAGATACCTTATATAACAAATAATGCAAATTTCTGGCTTAAAAACAATGCCCTGGGATCAGCAACTTAAATTATAGCACAGGATTGAAACAGCATTTGTTTGGAGAAAATGTAACACTTTAGATTAATTGGCTGAATAACCCCTTTGTTTGTGATTCATAAGACAAAATCAATATTCATGTGAAAATTATTTTCATAGTAGCTTGAATACATTTGTTCCATTGTAGGTTTTTTCCTTGTAGTCAAAAATTCTGTGGCCGTTTGATTCGGCGTGGAAGGCCACTCACCTCACCAGCCCACAGCCATACTTTAATTAAGAAACATTAGGTGTCATAGCAGTCAATGAATCCATTGGCCTCCTGTGAACCTGCTAACCATTTAACAACATGTGTGAGAGGAGTTTATTATATTTCAATTAAGTGTTTTTCCCGGCTGCTCTCCTGGCTCTCCTGGCACGCACCCTGCTGCAGAGGACTGATCCTATCTGTGTCCTCTGGGAATATCTGTCTCTTTCTTTTCCCACGAGGACCTGTGTAGATTCAAATGCCCTGTGTGCGTCACGTATGCGGGGGCCGGCGGCGCTCTTAGCTGACAGTTTGGTGTGCTCACGGTAGGGGGGTAGTGAGAAAGTCAGCATCACCACTCCAAATGCTGTACAGACTGAACAAATTTCAGCATCAATGCTGTACATACTGTACAAACTCCACCATCAGCGCTAAACAAACAGTACAAATTTTCACCATCAACTTTGTACATGCTGTACATATTTCACCATCTAGGCTCCCACTGCTTTCATGCTCATTGCAAAGGTGTGGATATGATTATAGTGCACAGGATGTGTATCAGTGCTCAGGTTTCCTGCTTGATTATCCTGCCGTGAGAGTCCACTGATCCAATCTGACAATCAGGTCACAACTGGTTCTACTCAGTGCAGGTATGTGTGTAAATACTCCTGAGAAGCTTCGGTCCCTCGCCTTGAACCCAGGAGCCGAGCCATCCAAGCCATCCTTTCAGTCATCCACTCAGGGAGGAGATTTGTATTGTTTCTTGTCTCCTTTCTACGGAATTTCTGCTGTTCTATTAATCCAAGATTTCCATTTTGAAAGAATATTCTTTTCACCTCTGAATTCTAACCCAGGTCCGTATCTTCAATCTGACTGGCCCCTCTGTGTCTGCAGGTTTTAAACTCATCTCTGATTGGCAACCCTTTGCATTCTTGTCCATGCCCCCTCTCTGATTGGCTCGCATGTGCCTACAGGTCTTCAACTTCGCCATGATTTGTCCATTCAACAAATAAAATAAAATTCTAATTCAAAAACCTCAGAGGACCTGCCTGAAATGCATCTGCCGCATGTTTTAACAATAACTGTTTTCATGCATTAAAATTGTTGTATACCCTTCACAGAAAGGAATATATAGGTTGCATCATTAAATCAGACTGACATACGGATATTTAAAGTCTGCCAACATCGTCAGCACAATGCTCTATGGGTAACCAGTGAAGTGATACTAAGACTGGTGTGATGTGGACATATTTTTTTGGCTTAGATGTTTTAGAGAGAGGAAATACCAGATTTTAGCAATACTTCATTGATTTAAAAATACTGTGCTTGTTGTATTTTTAACATGGTATTCAAATGAAAGATCTGGGCCAATTGTTACCCCTAGGTCTTCGATAAGCAAAGTGGGAGGCACTGAGTGATCCAGTCTCATTGTATAATTTGTCATGCTGTTCCAGTGAAGTTTTAGGCCCAGGACTATCATTTCTGTTTTCCCAGAATTTAATAGTGTAATGAATTTAGTCCACCTAAAGGGGGACAGACACTGGAACCTCTGGATCACTTAGCTACCACCACCTTTTACTCCCGGGTTTGGTCCGGTCTAGGGGACTACTGGGTCTGTACCCACATGAGACTGACACTCACTTGGAAAAATTAAAGTCTTCATTCTTAAACAAACATAGAGAAAACCCTCCCAGGGGGTACCAGGGCCCACTACCCAAGGCTATAGGTAAGCTGTGGCAATTAGAGATAAACACAACAAACTATTACACCCAAATCCCAATGGTTAACACAGAAAGGTCACGCACGACAAACTCGCGCTCAGCGAGTTACACCCACACTGCACTCATCACCTTCAGCTTTACTGGCCTAAATTAAGCCTCAGTACACACCCAGGTTACAGACTACCCCTCCATCAATCTCTGGAACATGCCCCGTCCATTACATATCCCAAACTTTATAGTGTTGAATTCATACAGTAAATGCACTTTCTCGTTATAAATGCTGTTTTTGCTTTATCCTTGGGGTTCTACCTGCTAATATCCACTTGCTAAATCAAGAGTAGTACTACTTAGCATTAGCAAGGCTATCCAGGGCATCATCAATTCTGGGTAATGGATATGCATCCTTCTGGGTAACATCATTCAACTTGCGATAATCCAAACAGAATAGAAGACTGCCGCCTTTCTTCCTGACTGGAACAATGGGAGCTGCCCAGGGGCTAACGGAGGGTTGGACGACACCAGCCTCTTGCATCTGTTTGAGGAGGTCTGTTATTTCCTGCTGGAGGTGGGAACTCTTCGAGGTGCCATCTTAATAGGTGGCACCATACCTGTGTCGATATTATGGAAGGTCAGGTGGGTCCTCCCTAGGTCTGATTCATTCCGGCTGAACACAGAGGATAATGGTCACTATGAAGTTTCTTTACTTTGTTGCAGTAAATCCCCGTTCCTCTAAACTTAGTCCTTGTAGGTACAGACCAGCAGTTATAGAGTTATTCATCCCCACTAGTCTTCTCCCTGTCTCCTATGTCCAAATCACCCACTTCTACATTTGTGAACAGGTGACTAAGGTTTATGCCCTGCTTCAAAGTGAGTGTATCGTCAGCCATATTAAGAACTCTAACAGGCAGATCTTCACGTTCCACTTTACAGACAACCCAGGCTACCATTACATCTCCCTGAATCGAGAATTTTGGGGAGGGTTCCAACATACCATCGGAGCACTCGGGTATACGGCTGAAGTCAGAAGTTTACATACACCTAGGTTGAAGTCATTAAAACTTTTAACCACTCCACAGGTTTTTTATTAACAACTATAGTTTTGGCAAGTCGTTTAAGACATCTGCTTTGTGCTACTTTTTTCCAACAATTCTTTACACTCAGATTTCACTTTTAATTGACTATATCACATTTCCAGTGGCTCAGAAGTTTACATACACAGAGTTAACTGTGCCTTTAAGCAGCTGGGAAAATTCCAGAAAATAATGACAAGCATTTAGGCAATTATCCAATTAGCTTCTGATAGGCTAATTGGATAATTGGAGTCAGTTGGATAATTGGAAACCTATGGATGTATTTTAAGGTCTACCTTCCGTGCCTCTTTACTTGACATCATGGGGAAATCTAAAGAAACCAGCTAAGACCTCAGAAAGAAAAACTGTGGACCTCCACAAGTCTGGTTCATCCTTGGGGGCAATTGACAAATGCCTGAAGGTCCCACGTTCATCTGCACAAACAATAATACGCAAAAGTATAAATACCATGGGACCACCCAACCATCATACCGCTCAGGAAGGAGATGAATTCTGTCTCCAAGATATGCACGTGGTTTAGTGCGAAAAGTGCAAATCAATCCCAGAACAACATCAAAGGACCTTATATAAGATGCTGGAGGAAACAGGTAGACAAGTACACTATATGTATTGGGACACCTAAACATTAAACCCACAGGAGGTTTTATGACATCCCATTCTAAATCCATAGACATTAATATCGAGTTGGTCCCCTCTATAACAGCTTCCACTCTTCTGGAAAGGCTTTCTACAAGATTTTGGAGTGTGTCTGTTGGAATTTTTGCCCATTCTTCCAGAAGATTTTTTTTTAGGTCAAACACTGACGAAGGGGCCTGGCTCACAATCTCCGTTCTAGTTCATCCCAAAGGTGTTTGATAGGGTTGAGGTCAGGGCTCTGTGCTACAACAAACTCATCCAACCATGCCTTTATGGACCTTGCTTTGTGCACTGGGGCACAGTCATGCTGAAACAGAAGGGCCTTCCCCAAATTATTTCCACAAAGTTGGAAGCATAGAATTTTCCAAAATCTCTTGGTAAGCTGAGGCATTTACATTTCCCTTCAGTGGAACTAAGGGGCCTAGGTCAACCCCAGAAAAACAACCCAATAGCATTATCCCTCCTCCATCAAACTTTACAGTTGGCACAATGCAGTCAGGCAGGAAATGTTCTCCTGGCATTTGTCAAATTCGGGGGGCGACCCCGCTCTGTAACTTTACGTGGTCTGCCACTTCATGGCTGAGATGCTGTGGTTCCTAAACGCTTCCACTTTGCAAGAATACCACTTGCAGTTGATCGTGGAATATCTAGGAGGGAAGAAATAATGACCATCATTATGTTTGAAGGAAAATGGGTGAGGCTTGCAAGTGAAAAACACCATCCCAACTGTGAAGCATGGGGGTGGCAGCATCATGTTGTGGAGGTGCTTTGATGCTGGAGAGACTGGTGCACTTCACAAAATAGATGGCATCATGAGGAAGGAATATTATGTGAATATATTTAAGCAACATCTCAAGACATCAGCCAGGAAGTTAAACCTTAGTCTCAAATGGGTCTTCCAAATTGACAATGACCCAAAGCATACCTCCAAAGTTGTGGCAAAATGGCTTAAGGACAACAAAGTCAAGGTGTTGGAGTGGCTATCACAAAGCCCTGATAGCGTTGGACAGCGTAACTGACCTGGACTACGTAGCACTATGCTCCAAATGGAGAGGTAACTTTTTTCCCCATTATAGAACAACACAAGCCTTTCAAGTCGATCACTGCTCCAAATCTGTCCAGTATATCAGTACCCAGTAGCTCTTCTTGAGGGATAATATCTGCCACTAAGAACTCAACTACATGAGCCAATGTTTCAAACTGATATAGTCTGCGATCTCCCCATAATCTCCATTTCACCTCCATCTGCCATGGCAACTCTTCCCTGGTCTGACCCCATCCCCCACCCATGTCCAGTAACAGAGAGAAATTCAACCCACCCACTTTTGCTGAAAGGTACATTCCCATCCCACTTCCTCCTCTGGGGGATGCTACTCTAAGGCCAGGTTTCCATCTTGGGGGGGGCTGGCATTTGGCCTACTGTACCAACCCCCTCTAGTTTCCCTGTACATATGGGCAGTTCCTCCTGACATGTCTATTGCAACCACATTCCCAACATATCATTTGCTCTCCTGGTCTGGCAATGCCCCTCCACCAGGTTGACTGCGATCTCTGTACAACCTGGGCCCTTAGGGGGCACAAAACAAACGTTATGGGAGAGTTTAAAGCTCTCTACACTCGACCGTAAGGATTTAACCTCTTGCCTCAAACTTTCCACTACTCCAAGTAAAGCATGAACTTGGGAATCTCTTTAAGCAACATCACTGGTCAAACCACAAACCTTGACTTCTGAAACGACCTGACTATGTTCCAATTCACAGATAAGTTCAAGTTTTGAAGCCAGATTTATAGTCTGTTCCAAAGTATAGGGTTTCGCTCTCCTGAGCTGGATACACAACTCTCCACAACCAACATGACAAATAAAGTGGTCCCTCGCCAAGAGGTCTTGGGTGGTGAAGCCAGAAGAAGGATAGGCCTTAGTTACCAAACATCTCACTGCATTACCAAACTCCATAGCGGTCACTTTAGATAACCTTCTTCTGCAGCGTCCTGGTCCACTGAATTAGGTCCGAGGAAACCATCAATCCCATATGTGGCGCAGTCTTTACATCGTCCATACGATGGCCATATCTTTAGGCTTTGATCCCAAATTGCTTAAATTAGCTGTTGTCAAGCCTATTTTAAAAACCAAACCTGGACCCAACATTTTAAAAGAATTTTAAAAGACCAAAAAAGACCAATATCTAACCTTACCTTTCTTTCTAAAATACTTCATCTTGAGTAATTACGTCATTCAATTTTGATAATTGATAAATACTGTTGTAACAATAAATTAAAAAAATTATTGGAATTCTGGCTTTCCAGTGCTAAATATAACCAGGTATAATTGGTGGTGTTTTGTCACTAATGGGAATCCTGGAAGTACAACAGGTATTGATGCCTCTGATTTCACACTTAATTATATAATGTGTGAAATGAGAGGTATCATTACTTCATTTAATAATTTCAGTGGTGTTCTGTAAATCTATATTAAATTTAGTTTTTTGTGGCTGTAATACTTCTTGTTTTAGATCTGACACATGTCGCCCAGTCCAGCTGCCCCGCAATGTGGCCATCTCCAGAGAGGGCTTTCCATAATCCTCGGGTAAACCTGAAACCAAACTGTTCTCTCTAAGAACTGTTCTCGTGATACTGATGTATTTATGTTACTGTGAGAGCTTCTGCTTTTCAAATTTACCAGAAACACAGAAGAAAAAAAGGAAAATCCTTGTTGCACTATCTGGCGAAATCTTATATAATTTGCTTTGACAATCCAAACTGGGGTGAGGCAAAGCTTTAGTGAAAATTTGGGCTAACGGTTTGGACTGACATTTTCCATAATTAGCCCTGCTGACACTTTTGATTGCGGTTTCCATGGGCTACAAGGTGTTTATTTACACCTTGCAATGACAGAGCTACATATCTTCCTTGATCAGCACTGAATGCAAATGGGACTGCTCAAAGACAATCATTGGCTTTCTTCTGTCCCTGACTTTACTGTTATTCTGGAAGTTCATATGTATTGTAACATTTTCTATATTGAGTATTGTAATTGTGTTATCGTTTTTTTTTTTTTTGCTTTTTTAATTAAATGGCAGATCAGTAATTATCGTGCTACAGTTGCAATTGCAAAGTTAAACTAGGCCAAACCAGCTCTGTTTCTTAGGGCTTCCTTGGTTTCTAACTAATTAGGACACTGGAACGAATGACCTTGTGTCTTGAATATATATTTGTTCTTTTATACTTTTTATACTTACTTATTTTTAATTATTGTTTTTTAATTTTATGAATACTTTCTGTATGGATATCAGCTCCCATTTTTTGTACCTGGTCAAAATAAACACCACATGATCGCACCCATTACATAATCCCTGCATCTTCTCTTGGCCATGACCTCATCACTAAAAAAAACCTTTAAAAGATTACTATTACTCTAGGGATATAATTATTACATCATACTGATTTGGGTTAGGGTTCTTATAACTCAATAATTAGGATTATAACAACACATGGATTAGGGCCATTACAATACTGTGGTCGGGGTTGTTACAACACATGGTTTATAGTTATTATTATATAAGGAATATGGGTATTATAATACAATACATAACATATAATAATATATTATATATAGCGTTAGGGTTATTATAACAAGCGTTAGGGTTATTATAACACACACCAGAAAATGCTGCAAATTAATCTTGTATCTGAACCTAAAGAAACAGTATAAATAAATAACTTTTTATAAACATTTTGCCCAGTTTTTTGAGTCATATATTGTGGCCATGATATTCTGACTAACCTTTTCTGTATTTAATCCTATACTGCATGAGGACGAATATTTTAGGCCGGATTGTTTACCATTTGTACCTAAACCATTTTGGTTAGGATCATAATAAACAGCTGGAGCACCTCTGGCATAAAATAAGACTCACATCCTTTGAGCCTCGGATTCTCTACTGACAATACTGAAACACTAAACTGGTATAATTCAAACCACCTATAAGGCAACTATACCCATTAGTGGCGTTTTCTGTGTAAAAAATAATGAGCAGACTCAAGGCTTGCAGCAAGAACAGCACCCGAAACCAAACCAAACATGGGGAACAGCTGTCAGATATAGGCCACTAATAAATCCAGCCCACGCATTATGTAGTGGGTTTTACTGTGCTTTCAGAATTTGAATGTTCATGAAAAAGGTTTTCGAATGGATCTTACCTTTAACTGCACTCCTGATCTGAATGTGAAAACAGTAGCAGGCTCATACGTCAGATTATAAAGTGTGGCGTTGGCGTTGGTATAGGTGCAGGTGAATGGGAAACGCGTGGAAGCCGAGGCAGTGCATCACCTGTGCATCGGCACGCAGAAATCGCACTCTCTCTGCATTTGTGGAAAACTACCTACTGAGACTAATCTCGTACACTGCTGTTTAGGATGCTAGCACAAGAATGAGTATATTATGGCAGCAGAAACCAGACGCCGTGTCAGAGTGAAAAAAAGGGGTCGAGAATTAAAAGATAAAAAACAGAAACAAATCAGGTCTATGACCAGAACAAGTCCATGGCCAGAAAAGGTCTATGGCCAGAACAGGTCTTTGAACAGGTCTATGACCAGAACAGGTCTATTACCAGGTCTACGACCAGAACAGGTCAGTGACCAGGTCTACGACAAGAAGAAGTCTGTGACAAGGTCTATGACCTGAACAGAAGGACGTGCACTTCATGATTAATGTCCCATGTTGAATATGAATACGAGAAACCAATTTATCAGCAAAAGATATTGATATAGTTAATATTTTTTCCCTCTGATTAAAAAGTTTAGCTCATGTTTAATGGTGGCTGTCCTTCAGGTCACTCTGCATCATTTAACCGCTCATGGCAGGTCATACATCAAAGAAACTCCACACTGACAAACTTTTTAAAAACTTGAATTTAACAATTTCTCTCTCAATCAAATGACCATTCAATATAATATTAAAATCTTACTAAAAACCAAGGCCTTTTCAGAGGAAATAGATCAATGAAAACACGAACAAGATAAATATTCAGTATTTCTGACTGTACAACTAGTCTAAAACAGCAGATGATTCAGATTGCCATTGTGAACAGGGCTGTGTTTAAGGATTGCGACTTGCATTGGTGTTCCTCCCTTTAAAAAAAAAGGTTGTCAGAGTGCGTGTACGGATCGTCATTTTTCAATGGGTTAACCCATACACAGATTGATGAGTTTTACTTCTTTTGTAGTGGGAGTACAGAGCATCCTCTACCCCGTTGACTGCGGTCAGGGCAGGGCAATCTCCCACCGGGCGAACGCGTTCAGGGCTGCCAGCTGTGACCGATGGGCTGCTACAGTAAACAGGGCCCTTCAATGAGAAAATGAAACCAGAGGAGGAGGGGAGGGGGTTTGCCGTGTCCCTGCTTTTTCATGATGAAAAAAGCAGTTCTTTCCGAGTTGCGCCAACATGGATATACACAGAGCTAAATTTAAATGCACAAGGAATGGAAATGAAGCGAATGGAGGCGTCTTGATGCCCCACGGCTCATGGAAAGCACATTGCGCGCCTTAGCCAGGCGCATATGCTTTTTAGGGACAAAGGCATCCTCGGGTAAATACACCAAAACCACCAATACTTCTGTTGTAATGCAGGACCCACCTTTAATCTTTTATAGTAATTTAGCTCTCTGAACATCATATATTCCATGAATTATTGAGCCATGCTCCAAAGATGACTGGCTGTGCCTGCATGTCCGCGTCCCGGAGCCGATCCCCCACCCTGAGCTAGACAACCCCCCGATAGCAGTTTCAGCGGTGACACTCACTACCGACCTGAGTGGGCTCAGAGCTTCGAGAGGAACTGTGCAACGTCCACATTCCCAAAATTGGAGCCTGGTACTAATCAATTATAGGAACTCCCATTTAAAAGGGAATTATGATGGGATGTATCAATTAGTCCAGTCTCAAACACTATCGCATAAACATAACAGGAAAAAATAATTTATATATATATATATATATATAGATATGATAACTTAATTACTGATTCAATGAGAAATACATTTTTATTTATTTGCTATAGCAACTGTCTTTTTTGTTTTATATATAAATAAGCATAAATTTTATATTTCCAGCATTAACGATTTGACAACATCCCCCTTGAACTTGTTAAATGGCGTTAGTGCTAGTGGTAAGTAATGTAATATAAAGATAAAGAGAACATAGATTTAATGATAGCTACACAGGGCTATAGTCAGCTGCGGTCATGACACTGTAGCTCTCTACCTCTTTCTACCTAGATCTAAACCGGAGCCCTGGGAGCTTCCACGCTTGGCAGTGTTTTAAACAATAATCTTTCACTGGGTGATGAGATCACCTCCCAGCCCCTGCTATCACTTCTCACCTGCCAATAGTGCTGGATGAGTTTCTGCCTCTGTGCAGGCCGGTGCCCACCGAAAGCCCGATCCGTGCAGTCAGCAAACACAGCACTCCAGATGACAAGGGTGGAGACACGCCCACGGCTTCAGATAACGTTCAATTAGGGCGTCGCGTCCCCATTGAGGAGGACAGCGCACGCCGGCCATGGAGGCGGCCAAATTTCCCAAAATCGTCAGATGGAATGAAATGAGAGCAGAAAAATCTGACCTTTGTTTCTCGCTAGTTCAGACGCAACGATGAAAGGTTTGCACAAACACAAATCAGATTGTCTGAAATGCTGCGTTGCATAAAAACTAAACTAAATGGGGAAATGAAATGTTCCGATGTCAGGCAGCATTATTGTCAAAGCCAAGTTCATTGCCTGGCATTTTGCTGCAAGTGAGTTTTTAACATTTTTTTTTTATTGTTCTTATTTTCTCCACTGTTTAAAGGCGCAAGGTGTCCAAAAAACAAACAAAAACACTAGGACCATCAACGTTCCTCCAAAAACCGACATAACCTTCTGTTGGATAGTTAGTTAGATAGTTGGAGAATTGACAAAGAAGAACAAACGTTGCATGGCATTGAGAAAAGTAGATTGCTCCCAATATAAACACGGGGGGCGAAATCCCCATCCAGAAGATCCAGGTCCTTTACAAAACATTTCACATTTCCAGTCACCACACACAAACATTCTCTGTGGTGGAATGGCGTACAAAGGCTCAATACTTCGTCATTAATTAGTCAATATGCAAACCTTAAGCAGAGCAATGATCCCAGAGAGAATCATTTATTGCTTCCTCGATCTTTTGAGAAGGAAACTGAGATTAGTTTTTTGGAAATGCTCAGTTAAGCCACAGCCTAATCGATAGATCCTTTCAGCACACAACCTTATTTGATAGATGCAACTGAGACTGCTTTTCCGGTGACAATGCAGAATTTGTGTGTGTGCGTGTGTGTTTTAGGCACTGACTCAGGGAATTCCATAATGTCACTATGTCTCTTTAGTGGTTCTAGCATTGTGCTAGCATCTTTCCAAGGCTGCAAACCCTTTCAGATAGCCAAACATCCAAGATAGTAATTACACCTGGCAGCACCGTCATTAATACATTCGTCAACACCAGGGCACTTGGTGAAAAACATTGACTAGAGACATAAGGGAGATCTCTTAGAAGCTGATCTGGATGTACAAGGGAAAAACGTTTCTAGCAAAAACAGAATGAGGATTAAAAGCGAGGATTTACAGAACAGTGGCACGCTAGAACAGCAATTTAAATAGAGATGGAGGGAGAAGTGAGGAAAGTGAGACAGTGATGAGGGAGGGAGAGGGAAGGAAAGTGAGAGAGTGAGGGAGAGTGAAGGAAAGTGGGAGAGTGAGGGAGAGTGAGGGAGAGTGAAGGAGAGTGAGGAGGGAGAGTAAATGAAAGTGAGAGTGATAGAGAAAGAAAAGGGGAGTGAAGGGAAGTTAGAGTGAAGGAAAGAGAGATGGAGGGAGAGTGAAGGAAAGCGAAACATTGAAGGAAAGAGATGTGGAGTTAAGTGATACAGTGATAGAGAGGGGGGAGTGTGAAAGAAAGTGAGACAGTAATGGAGAGAGAGGGAAGGAGAGTGAGAGAGGGAGGGGGAGTGAAGGAAGGTGAGAGAGTAATGGAGAGAGAGGGAAGGAGTGTGAAGGAAAGTGAGAGAGTGAAGGAAAGAGCGATGGAGGGAGAATGAAGGAAAGGAAGACAGTGAAGGAAAGAGATGGAGGGAGAATGAAGGAAAGTAAGTGTGAAGTGTGTGCATTCACAGACAACTCCCTTGTCAGATCACAGCCAAATCATTGTGTTCATAAAAAGAACCAAGCATATCAACACATTTCGAAAACAAGCAGAAAAAAAATCTAAATATCAAATAGTAGTGTAGAAACATCTAAAAGAAGAAATAAAAATAAAAGTGGTATGATAAACTGTAAAACAAGAACAATAGCCATTCAACCAAAAACATAACGACCCAGACAACCTAGAAGCATGCCTCGGGTCCTGAAAGACATTTTTTCCTCAATCGCTTAAATGCACTTCCAGAAATGCTGTTAACATTCATTTACCAAAACGACACATATCAACTTTAATAAAAGGTTCAAAATGTATAGTTTCTCTTCCTATTCTTCTCCCTTGAACATGATGTGAGTGTGATGAAAGAATGCACCCTTTATGTCAATATTTAAGCTGATTTGGACATTTCCTGTTATGCCTCTTCCTCTGGCCTCTGGAGGCTGTATAACACCGCGGTATGTGTCAAAAGGAGAAAAAAAGACATCTAGGAGAAATCTCTCTGAGCTGGGGACTCTACATCAACATAACAGCATATCCGACAGCATGGGCCCTTCTGTGAATGCCAAATGAAAAGTGTCATTAGGAGTGGTTGTGTCCGACTCCACGATGTGACAGACGAGCTTCATTGGTATATGTATACCTGTGTGAGAAAACCAGCAATGCCAGCTTGCTCACGCACATTACATCCAGGTATTGGCAAAACAGGTGTTGCAATTAGATTTTCCTGAATTTCCTGAATAATATCTCTATTATTTATTTGATTTATTTTAACTAATAGTCAAGTTTATTATCATCAAGGACTTATTGAAGTGTTGTCAGTAATTAAGATAATCTGAAATTCACATTCTCATGATTCGATATTATTGGCAGCTGATTGCAACTTTAAATGAAAAAAGCGTCATGCAGTACATTTTGTGTTTGTTGGCTTGTTTTTACATTTGGCATTTGTATAAACAGAATCAGATATATAATAATGTTATAATTCTCTGCTGCAATTCTGTATACGGGATCATACAAAACTCACTTTAACTACTGATAGCATCACTATATGAATTACCCTTAAGGGGCTGAGTCTCTTATTTTTATTTATTTCACTAGTCATCAAGTGGCCCCTGGTGATTGCATCAAGCATACAATTGTCTTAAATGTACAATAGAGGATCAACTCTTTTGGGGCCATCTGAGCTATGCTGTCTGTTAGTTCAAGTCTTTCATAAAATTCTCAGAGAAAATTCCTGTGTTTTAAGATAATGAATGGGATGACATCATTGACACCCAAATACCCTCGCTCCAGACAATTATGAAAAATGTTTTAAAATAAAGTGTGGCTTTAATTTCATAAATGGCCTAATAGAGCTGTCTGAAGTCACCTTCTGAACGGGGAAGATAAGACCGGTTTGTAACAAATGAGCAGCCATTGTTCTAAGATGCTACTCGATTCCATAGAAGCCAGTTTCCACAATCCACTATCTGTTGATCTGTCGATGATAATCGATACCAAGTCCATCCAAGTATAGTCAGTATATAAACCTTCCTGCATTTATATATATTTATATAAATATATATACAGTATAAATCAGCCATAACATTATGACCACCTGCCTAACATTATGTAGGTCCCCCTTTTGCCGCCAAAACAGCCCTAACCCAGAACTGTGTGGGAACACCCAACAAGAGCTGCAGTTTTGGAGATGCTCTGACCCAATTGTCTAGCCATCACAATTTGGCCCGTGTCAAAGTTTTTCCTGCTTCTAACACATCAACTTTGAGGACAAAATGTTCAATCGCTGCCTAATATATCCCACCCACTGACAGGTGCCATGATAACAAGATTATCAGTGTTATTCACTTCACCTGTCAGTGGTCGTGTTATGGCTGATCGGTGTATATACAGTATATATATATAAACATATGTATACTGTATATACTGTGGCTCATCACAGATCAAAAATCTGCGCGCAAAATTGTACGTCCTTCCTACTCAGGGAGAGAGATGGAGCGTTGTCTTATTCAGTTAGGTTATGGTTGTATGTTCTTTTCTTTGTGATATTTGCATTCCAATATGTTTAGAATTTTCTCTAGCTCCCCTGCTACGTCCCATCTGTGAATTTGCTGTTACGTTATTGCATTTTTAAAGCAACAGTGCTCCATTGCAATCAAACTTACTACCGAACTCCAGCGAACTGAATGTAATCAAATAGGAATAATAAGAAAGAACTTGTGAAAGTTGTGACCACTTTGAAACCTTGGTTTTTGACATTAAACACGAATACTTGAACGTTGCAGCAATCAAAACTGATGAATGGAGAGAAGTAGGTGGTCGTGGAGGAGGGAGCCTAATGGTAGAGAGGTGGGAAGATGATCAAGATGAGCCAGGTGCCAAAAACAATATCATCAAGCCCCAACAAAAGCTTAAATTACCTTCAGGCTTTAATAGCATCACAACACGGAATCAAACAAAGCATCAACCCAGACCGATACACTCCTTTATGTCAAATATTTTGTAGAACTGTAGATGTAAATGTACTGTAGAACTATCTCATCTTTCATCAGCTACTATGAAAACATATTGCCCAAGATGACAAAGGGCATATTTACCAACGTGATGATGAAGTAACTCATACTGTTCCCCATAAGCAAAAGGAACATATTTTGTCATGTGATTTAGTGAGCGTGGGCCTTTCCTTCCTCTGATTGAGGGGCGATTTTACATAGATTTGCATTCCCCCTAGGTAAAGGCAATATTTTGGAAACTTGCTGTAAAATATTTGTCAGTGGGACAAACAGAAACAATTATGGAGCTGGAAATGATGACAATTATTGTTAGGCTATCATCTTTCAAGGTCGAAGAGTAAGCTTATAAACATATCGAATAACCTCCAAATCAAATGACTATTATTCACATTTTTAAAAATAATTATATTGCATGAATAAATATTAACTGTAACAGCAACATTGTGTATTTAGTCTGCATTTTATCATGGTCAGCATTTTTTACAGTTTTTATTTTAAAATTGACTATGCATATGCGACAATAATTCTCGGTAAATGTCCACATCGAGGACTCCTAAACCATATTGACAGAGTGATAAAATAAAAGGCACAATTTTACTCAAATAATCTGCAGGTGTCCTTCACATCTTCTTAATCGACTAATTGCTTTTTCACCATAGGGTAGCATATACTGCCCTGTAACGCAGCACAAAAACAACTACTCCACGACTTTCAAATGCAGCACTCTATGGCGTTTTAACAATTTCATTATGTTTAGAATGTACAAGAAAACGATTATTTCCAGCAGTGCAAGACAAACTGTATGGTCACCTGAGGTACATGTAGAGAGAGGGGTGCCACTCAAATCTGCATGCATTATTCTCAATTATGGGGGGGGGGGGTCAACAACGGGGATTGGCTGGGGCCTCGATTCTTGATACAACAACGGGAATCGTCTAGGGCAACAATTCTAGAGACAACAACGGGAATCGGCTGGGGCAACAATTCTAGATACAACAACGAGAATCGGATGGGGGACCACAATTCGCGATACAACATGATAATAACAGGATCATTTCATTATCACACACCTATGTATAAAAAAAAATAGAAAATTCAGTAAATGAAAGGAAGCTTAAAAATAACTTCTAGGGGTTATTTATAACACCTGAAGTTCTCATAGAAGTGGGCAGAATAGTAGTGTACACTGTGCCTCTGATTCAGCTGTTTTCAGTAAATTGATTATTAGAGGAAATAAAATTTGGTTGATGTGGTTTAAAAGTCTTGTAAAACGTCTACTGAAGAATGACTTACAGCTCTTTATCTTTTTTTTTTGCTATACATACACAATGACTATATTGGTCTCTAAATGTGCAGAAACAAGCTTAACAAGAAAAATTGTCCCTATAAATACATTCAAATCAGTACTTAATTAATTAAGTCTATACTAGGGGGCTAAAACAGTAATAACCCAGGAATGAGTTCTAAAAGAATTAATTGCCCTGAAGTAAAACTGTGGGCCATGGCTTTATGAGTCCCCCATATAATTTTCAATTTCAATAACAAATGAGAAATGTCATTTTTAATGTACTTCCAGCAAGCACATATATAGAGGATAATCATACCATTACAAAGCAAAAATCGCATTAACAACATGGAGGGTGCAAGAAATTATAGCTAGTTCTGTAGTATTATGATCCCGGCAGCCTTAGACAAGAAAATAATTATGAGCCTAATTGTTACCCCGCACGTATCCTGTCAACCGTTTAGTATGTATATGTTTCTGTGCTCTTGGGTTTTCTCCAAGGGCCACGTGGGGGTGCAGGCAAAATACTCTGTACATATTGCTCTTGGCTTGGGCGATTAGTGACCTGAGATAATGTGTCTTCGTTTGTGGGAGAGGACTGAGCAGAGATCTTCTGAAGGCTCATTCCCTTTGACTCAAAGGTCGCTTCTTGCTATGCTTTCTTGGGACATCTCAGTGATCTGTGTGTCACCGTGCCACAGAAACGGACGGAGCACTGCAGTGAAAAGGTGCAAAAACTGGCTGTTTGGTAGCGTCTATATTTCCTTAACCTTAAATGCTGTTTTTATGAGATGGATTTTCTGTGATTGAGTAGGCTATGGATCAGAAACAGATGGATCAATGGGGTGAAAAAGAAGAGAAAGAAGAGAAGCCACAAGGATCCAGAACTTAGAACACAAGATTTCTTCCCAGTTCAGCGCTGGAATGGTCAGACAGGGACCAGCTGGTCG
>JAOVYW010020115.1:0-33732 GCA_025775045.1 Hiodon tergisus | reverse complement strand
CTGCCACAATTTATCTGAAAGCCAGACATAGCTTTGGCATGTAAAGCAAAAAAGTGCCTCATTATCCTCTTTCAAGCTACAATAATTGTTGTGTTAGTAAGGGCAGTTCCTTGACTCTTCAAGGCCATTGATCTAACAAGTAGTGGCTGCAAGAACCCGAGGAGTCCATTTAGCCAATCCCTAGTCAAGCTTGTTGAGTTCATAAAAATAGCTGAGATTGTCCTCAACTAATAACAATTCAAGGAAATCTAATTTGAAGTGGATCTGGTACATTGCATTGAAATGCTGCAGCACAGGAGATATTAATTGATTATGAATACGCAATTTTCAACACACTTGAAAACCAGCCATATCCATTACAGTCCAGTGTCTGGCCACTTTTTAAGTTTTATTTAGCTTTTTAAGCTGAATATAATGTATTAACATCCATGGTAGTGAATTTATACCATGGATTTTATTTTAAGAAGTAAATATATCAGCTATGAAACAAAAAAACGAAACAATTAAGAAGACACCCATTTATTTTAACACAATAAAGTCAGTTGATTCCACCTCAATGCTTGCAGGAAGCGTCGCAAATTTCAGAAAACAGCAAAAGTTAGCTCAAACTTGGTTCTGTTAGCGATTGTTATAACTACTGAAAATAATATATTTTTATGTTCATTCATTTGTAAAATTTGTAGTGCCAAAACATGCATTAATCTTGTTGATTGAATTGTTTTATTGTTTGTGTTCATAAATGTAATGTTTAATGTGATTCATTTTTGATCATCGGAATCATGGTTTCTCATGGGGTATAAGATAGTAACAGGATGCTACCAATATTTTTTATTATTTTTAGGTCTATAGTTCTTTATAACACCATTCTTTTTTAAGAATAATTAATAATTAAAATAGTGCTTTGTGATTTATGGAAAAGAGATTATATCCTTGAGTTTCAGGGGTGTATGAAAGAGCATCCCAATTATTTTCTCTTTACTGTTCCTTGCCTGATCAAAAAAGTTAAATGGCTAATGTCAAGTTAGCCTATAGATCTCAAGAATAGGATCATTTGTTCATGCGCTGTTGTAGAAGGATCTCAAATATACGCAAATTTGTGGGAACTAAGCAACATTCTCAGCAAGTCTCATACTGCATAAGGGACATTATCCACCCAGTGGAATGTGGCTAGACTTGTGTGGACTTATGATAGTTATTATCAATCAGCAGCATTTTACCTGGATTGGACCTGTAGATTGCAGGAAAAGGATGTTTCAGAAACAATTGAATTTTGAGAAATTCAAATGCACCCCCTCACCTCTCATACCCCTCAGAAAATTACCACACTACAAATGTAACCCTGGCTATAGCCTCGAAAAGCACTGCCCACACTGAATCTGATAGGACCAATTTATGGTCCAGATAGAGTTTGTTAGCTGTTGTCAGATGGGTGTTCTGTGGATGATCTAAATATAAAAATGTACAATACATGTAAATTAGTTTACAGTTTAAAGTAAAGAAATAAATTATTTTGCAGTTGGAAGCTCAATGGAACATTTATAATGAAATAGTCATTTATAGCAGGAATAGGCTGCTTTAAATTCAGGACATTAACATTAAACCCGAGCACGTCCCAGGACCGCAGTTCCAGAGGCTCAGACTGTACCTTCACCTGCACTGTCAGTCGTATTGCTGAAACCTGGCTCATCTCCAGACACATACTTATCAGACATTTGATATTCAGTGCAGACTCCTCGCACCAGTTCTTCTAAACTATTAATGTAAAACATGTTTAAATTCTTACACCAAAACGCTCTTGAGGATTTTCTAGATGTGCAGTAAAATGTATTTTGACACACACACACTTTCCCCATTTATAGCAGGTATATTTCTTGTTTTCCTTTTCTTTATTTTGTACATTCACATGCTTATTTTTCCCTCAGGAATTTCTCAATTAGCATGTAGCATTTTGTTAGTAAACAGATACCCTTATCCTTACCCTATATCATCTGGATATTTACAGAGACCATTATGGTTGAGTTTCTCTCAAGGGTTCTAATCCAATACCTCACCTAAAGCACCAAACAGCTGTCCCTACTTAATAACTGGGAACAGGGGGAAATTTTGTTTAGAAAATGACCACCACATAACCAAAACAATACCTTTATTCTGCAATAAACATTTATACCCAATATCACAGATGTATTTGTTCAAGTTTATATTAAAAAAAAAAAAAAAAATGCATAACAGCCCCTCCCCCCCAAAATAACTAGCGAGTTGAAAGGGAATTGAAGCCGCAGAGACAAAGTTGGGAGGAAACTAACGCAATTCTGCTTTGGCAAGAGCAATTAAAATATCAGCTTCAATCAGCTCATGAATCCATCTCCAAATGCCCTGACCTTGGTTTCAGACAGCAAAAAACAAGGCAACGGAATGTTTCAGTCCAGCTGGCAACGTAGCCCCGTCTGCTAGAGCTGAATACATTTGGGGGGGGGGGGTATCCCTGTGGACCCCCACATAACCTGCTCGTGTCGCATATCTAGAAGTATGAATTCAAAAACGGGGGGGGGCAATCACAGAAAGCAGCCCCCCATAACTGGCACATATCCTATAGATACATGTGATATATAAACACAAAAAAAAAACTGATCTCTCCACTTGTCCCTGTACAGTGACTCCTGTCAGCTTTCCGCGTGCCTACAGGCCAATCGCACCATCGGGGGGCACAGGCCTTTCCACCAATAGACTCTGAGCCACTCGTACCACGCCACATAGCCGGCAGCGTGCAGGAGGAGAATAGTAATCGGACTTCAGCACCCTTCATGGTTAAGTTCACACATACGGTACTCCCAATTTTTTTTAAAGAGTATCCCCAAACAAATATATCATATTTTTGCCCTTTTCTTTACAACAATAGGAAGTCAGTCATTGTAACCCTAATGCCAAAAAGCAATACTGATTTTACAAAGTAAGACATTATTCCAAGTTAAATAACGATCCCTTTTATGTCAAACAAAAGTAAATCCATCTCAGAGCCCTCAGAGGAGCATCTGAGCAACATTACATGCAACTTCTCACATGGTAACAATCTATTTCATGGCTTTGACCACTCTTGCTCAGCAGCAGCAGGACGTTCCAGTGAAATGTGTTATACTTAAGTGCCGTGGGAGACAATAAACACTTGGCTAACTCGTTCCTCATGACCACACCACAAGAACCAAAAATAAATAAATAAAACAACACTTTGGTTTACAGCTCAAATCAAAGTTTAGATTCCATTTTCTTCTTGACCGTGCGGGGTGCAACCCTTAACCGGGTCTTATCGGTCTTTCAGATCAGCTCACGCAGGACATGGGTACAATCTGAAAGCAGTGAATCAGAGGCACACCACAGCACCGTCTTCACGAGCACTGCCATTATCGGATTATTTTTCCAGCTTACTAAACCCTGAAAAACAATTTTCCCTGGTGTAGCACCGTGCCGGGAGACTTCAGCTCTCGGGGGCTTGCGGTCGTTTCTGGTTTGCATTCCACATCAAGTCTGGGCAAAACTGCAGCCCACATGGGATGCCCAGGCACCTGCTACTCCAGGTTTAATCAGCTGCTGATTGAAATATATACAGTACAATTGGGCCCTTGAGAACAAACCAGAGGAATAAGGGGGGGTAACATGAGGTTATATACAAACTATGTGCTGGCTTACACCATAATATACATTTCATGAATGCTGTCATTGTGTGGGATTGGGGGGGGAAAAAACGTGTCTTTTACTAAATAATGAACAGCAGAATAAACACAAAATTGCATAATTGTATACTGCAGCAGCACTTAGAAAAAACTAAATGTGACCGATTACTAAAGTCATCATTTGTTTGTACATATAAAATAGGTGTTACCATTATAAAATCAAAAGGATTTGCATTCTGGGGCACAGAAAAATAGGTCTATATGAAGCGGTCTCCATCACTAGCTATTGCAGTTCCCCTCTGCAAAGTCCGCAGCTTTTAAAAGATCCCTTTTCGTTTTGAACCCGCACTGAGGTAACTCAAATGTTGCCTCAGGCCGGCGTTCCACGAGAGGCCGGCCCCAAGCTTACGCAGGACCCAGCCGTGCTCCACTCCGTCGTACACATTGTGGTCCTGCCCCGGGTCCTCCCGGAGCATGTAGAGCTCTCCAGCGTGGACGTCGGACAGGTTGGCCTTGAAGCTGGCTGGGTCGAAGCTCACCCACAGGGTGTAGCGGTAGTCGCAGGAGCGCACCGAATAGCCCATGACGTGGATGTCGGGCAGGGACGGCAGGTCTGAGTCCCATTGGGGCACGTCAGCGGGCCGGGGATACTGGCTGTAGGCGATGGCCTCGGCGTCGAGCCTCGTCTCCGGGACGTTGAAGCTCTGGGCAAGGCTGGAGCCCTCACTGCACAGCTGGACCTTGAAGGAGGAGACCGGGCAGGGCGGCGGTGGCTTGAGTCCCGCCAGATCCGCCACGGTGGGAAACAGGTCCACCAGCTCCACCACATTGTTCACTGATCTCCCTGCAAAGGTGGAAAGCCATTTTCCACCAAAAAACACCACACATCAGATTAGGTGGAGAGGAGGAACCCCCTACTCTTTGCAATGAGTACTGTGGGATCGTTAACAACCACAGTGAGGCAGGACCTTGGTCTCTGAGGAACATTAGTTCTCCTACAGCACAGTACCCCTGTTACTGCACTATGGCATTGGTTTTACAGCTTGGTTCAGAGGGAAGATTACCCCCTACTGGCCAAACACCACCACTTCAGGCAGTAGAAAGCCAGATGATGGCATGGCTGCTGGCAATTTAAACTGATCAAAATTTCACAGCTTCACAGACTGAATTGGAGGAGGCCAATCTTACTACATCTTCACCTTCACCAAACAACCTCGCACGCACATTCTACCTTCAAAGAAGCGGTGGCGTAAGTCGACGAACACGTCCCTATAGGGGAAGGCCTTTTCCCCAGGATTCCCAGTGGCTGATGTCAACCCAGGCACGTAGACCATCAGGGGCACCCGCGTGGCAATGTCAAAGTTGCTGTATTTAGCCCACTCCCCATGCTCACCCAGTGACCAGCCTGCAAGAAACAGAGGAAAACGTTAAATCCATTCAACCCATTAAATCTTTACATTTATTTTTAGAAACTCAAAATAAAGCTAAGACACAGAATAAAGACACTCATCAAAAAAAAAAATATACATATAATAAAATAAATGACTCCACTGGCTAGGCAACTTAAACTAAAAGCAATACCAGTACTAGTTAAAAAATAAACCTTAATTCCAGGCCTTACACTCCAGTGATGACCGCAAACGCTGGTCATCAGGAACCCTTCAGCTAGCGTGCTCATCAGAAACAGACAAACGCATGCAGATTGCGTACAGACAACAGGAACGGAGGCAACATATGGAGACTTCAGGTGGCTCCACTGAAAGCAAGCTTCCAAATTGCAACCAGCTGGATTTGAGGGGGGGGGTGATGTTGCATTTGCATTTGCTCATAGATTAACGTGAACAGAAATGTAGCAAATGTCAACAAAGTTTAAAAAAAATAATTATTGAAATTGGAATGAAACCAGTCAGGGTTAGACAAAGAACCACCGCACTGAGAATAATCCAAACAGCCACTTGTAACATTTATATAGAGAACTCGACGGGAGAAAGGGAACTGCCACTAGAACTGTACAACAACAAAAAGCTAATCTGCAAATGGTCTCTTCCGTTCCATTTGGTTCCAGGCAGCCCTCTGGCTTCAGGCCTTTCAACAGACTCCTTAACTAGTGGCTGAGAGCAAATAAAGAAACTTGGGTGTCATTATACCCCCATCTTGTGGCAAAAAAATAAAAATGCACAAACGTGGCCACACCACAGCCTTTTTCAGCCTCTTCTCAGTTAGGACTGAGGACAACGTAAAATTTTAATTTAAGTATGATGATATCAGTTAATTTAGTTTTTCCATCTTCAACATTGAGAAAATGGGGTCAAGGCAAAAGGAAAGACTGACTAACCGTGATCAGAGGTAAAAACAACCATGGTGTTTTTAGCCAGTTCCAGGTCATCAAGTGCGCTCAAGAGCTTTCCCACCTCAGAGTCCAGGTAGGATACAGCAGCAAAATAATGCTGACGGATCCGCAACTGAAAATACAATACATCAACCTTATTACTTCGGCACATAATTATTCTGATAGAAACATGGATCGTCAACTATAATAAGCATCTTTGGAGTGCTAAACCTGTCAAATTCAAATACATAGAAAAATATCCTGAAAGAGGTTAATAGCACATTTATTTTATTATACATCGTTGATTTATTAATTTTGACAGGTTTAGTGCTCCATTGCAATCTTTAGAATGGAGGCAATCAATATTATACATATAGACCCACATAGTCGCCCCAATTTGGAGTGTGCCAATTGTGAGAATATTAATGTAATTGAAGCCAATCTACCTTTCAGAATCTCTGTTGGGCTAAACACACGTTTTCAGCTGAAACTGAAAGCGGTTCTCTTACTTGATCATCCCAGATAAGTGGTCAACTCTAAAAGAGTATCATCTTTTACTAGAAATTGGGGTGAGTCAAATTGACTGCAGCAGGCCACGAGAGGACTCAGCATTGTCGGGGAACCCTCTTTAAATATGCCAATCCTAGACATTAGCATTAAACCTAGCTATTGACATTAAATTTTGATCTCTTGGAATTCTGATCACCAGAACTTTGGACTTGCATTCTGTAGACTGAAAACATCCATACTGACCATGTGGAAGCATTAACATAAATTAAGAGTAAAAAATAAAATTGTATCTACTTGCAAACTTCTAAACATTAATTATTTAACCATCCCAATATATTATTTTAAGATTGCATTTAAAATGCAGATCAGGAAGTGAGTATTTTCAGACAACCCATCACAATCCAAGTAAGATTATTACATTATCTAACAGTATAAATTTACCACAATCACCATTAATCACCAATTTACCATTAATAAGAGATTAATTATTGTATCGTTTCACAGCCCTAGAAGGTTAGAATGTTCAATAATTAATACCCAATGGACACAGTTAGTAAAATATTATTGGAATGCAGAAAACTATAAGTGGACTGCAGGTCACAACAGACCTGCTTTTGTTTGACTTCTAAACACATTCTGTGCCAGTCACAATCTGCGTTTTCCTTAAAGGGAAACCCAATTAGTCCATACAATCCTCTCTGTTCACCTGGAAATCCCTGGGGATCGGCCCATAGGGAAAACTGACGTTGAGGGCCTCTACATCCTCTCTTTCCCGGATGTCTGTCCAGGGATTGTAAGCCACACTGGGCAAGTCCCTGGGGATGTCCGGGTCAGGAGCCAGGGTCATGTTCTCCAGCGGATAGAGCTTCAAGAACTCCTTGAAGAAAAACATTTTCTGGCATCCATCAAAATTCTTTAACAGTTTCACGCAGCCAGCCACCCATCCCACTCTAAAGCAAAGAGACCATCATGTAAAAAGGAAAACATGAGCATGGGTTTCTTTCCAATTTGCCTCTCAATTGGTCTATTGAAGCCCTTTGATGATATCTCAAATATAGTCTGTTGTAATTAAGATGCCAATTGAGAAGTAGCTGGAAAAAAAATGTGATTCTCGAGGTCCAGGTTTGGCAACTCCTACACTAGTGTCACACACACGGTTTTGGTCATGTTGCCCATTTCCTCAGTGATTAGCTTGAGTGAGGAGAATGCATCTGGGGGAGGGTAACACGTACCTGTGGGATTCGGAAGGGAATGTGAGGCTTGTAGTACCCCACCGCCAGGAAGAAGGGACTTTGGGCATCTTTCAGCGACCCAAGCAGCCTCACAGCTTCCGCTGTGTTCTCCATGTCTGGCAAGGTCTTCAGTGGCATTTCTGACACATTCACAGGGCACAGCAGGTTGGCGTGCAGCTTCCCATCTATACCCTTGCAGACCTGCACCAATGAACCAATCAATGCAAGAGCGGTACACTGTCAAACTATTTCCCCAGCCTGCCAGCCAAACACACCTTTATTCATTGGTTGTTCGTTGACTAAAAATCACCCGACTTACACACAAAAGTCTGGAAACAGGAACAAAAATAAATGTAAAGAACCCACCTGGTACCATTTTCAGTTCCATTTCCTTTCCACATGACAGAACATACTACTGTATTTCAGAATGACACTACCACAATCCAGAAAGAGTCTACATCCTCAATGTAAAAAGACAGGATTGGCAGGGGACTGACCTTCCTCTTTTCATAGGCTAAAGAGGGAGGATGATACGGCGGTACAGACCAGCTGTACGGGTAATCATCCGAGTGATTGGAGGCTATTCCTTCAGAACAAGCACATGAAACGGAGGAATATTAGCACTACACACATTTAGACACAGCCGTGGGAATCACATGAACAGACATAAGAAGGTCGAGTAAATTAATTAGTAAAAACAAGAGGGTATAAAATGCCATACGAGCCAGCCAAATAGAAGGAATTGAGCAAATACAAATAATTAAGCAAATAAAATAAAAAAATTATGAGATTTTATGAATACCCAAACATTCCTTAGTATATAAGCTTCTTGTACATTGTGTAGTGCCAGATGACTCTTACCTGGATGAAAAACCTTCCCAACAGACAACGTGGTGTAGTCTTGAGACTTGAAATACTGAGGGAGGGTAGTGTAGTTTCCAGCGTGGACTCTCCAGTAAGAATTGAAGTCATAGAGTCTAGTTGTGTCAGGTCGTCGACTAGTCAAAAATGACGTCCTACTTGGCCCACACACAGCTTGCTTTACAGTGCAAGCAAACAAAAAATAAAGGTTTAATTAACTGACGTTTTTAAAAGGATGGTTGTTTTAGGAATTGTTTCACATTTGTCAATGCAAATAGTTAGAGGGCTGTCTCGTCTCTGAATTAGGGTGGATTTATTAATGGTAAACCTACCTGGGCAAACGCATTGCGAAATACATTGCTTTTAGAAGCAAGCTGATCAACATTTGGCGATTTCACACCCGGAAAATCGTAGCATCCCAACGTCGGTCGCAAATCATCTGATACAATGAGAAGTACATTCAGTCTCCCTAAAAAAAGTACACAAAGGTAGAAAAAAGGTTGCATTAATTAACGGTGCTTGGACAGCATCTCTAGGAATTTTACATAAACTACTAGCGAAAACTTATTTTATTTGTCGAGTCAAAGAGTCAGATCTACGTTGGCTAGAATTTACATATGTTGGCATAGTCTACCTTGCAAAAATAAAGTAAAGATCAAAGGCATCTAGATTTTTGACTAGCTACGTCAAACTTTTGTCTTTTTCGTCATCGCATTTGAGCGTTTTTAATTCCCCATTTCTTTCTTTTGCTTAATAGTTTACCTGTTGATACAACGTCCATTGCGAATATTTGTACAGTCAAGAATACTAGCCATTGCGGCAGGGTAGAGAGCATCATGAAAAAGCACAGCTGTTCCGAATTCTCTTTAAAAACTAATTCCCACCAATTCAAAAACTATTAATTGCTGGCATTATAAGTCTAACAAGTCACGGAATGTTTTGTTTACAAACTGCATTTAACTACTTCCTGGTTGAAACTCCTCCTCCGATCTCAGCCGCTATTGGTTGCTGTTAGTTCACGCGTCTTCGAGTTTGGCCATGCTTCTAGTGTGGAACTATTTTACTGATGAACTACCAAACAAAATTGTTTCCTGTTATTGTCTTGTGATATTTAAGCCATCGTATAATACTTTTTTTTTCAAGGCGTGAAACTTAAAAAAAAAAAACGATAAACGTAAAATATTATTTATTACATAATACGGAATGTCATTCAATCCAATCGGGGACTAAATTGATGTCAAAGGGAATCGGCTTTCTTTTTTGTTATTTCGGTGTATATTAAATCAGACTGGCATCTGAGCCAACCGACAACGTTGGAAAAAGACCACTAGATAGTGCTACACTGCTAAGGTTAGTCCATTAGTTCAGGTTAAGCAGTTGCTAATTACAACGCAACCCATTAGTTGTTTATTATAGTGTGTCATAACAAGCGGGTGAAGTGTTGTTTTCATGAAATGATGCTTGTCATAGGCTGATTCTATTTAATAAAATACACTTAGCACAATATTTAAATTATTATTATTTTACCCACCAAAACATGCAGAACCACGTAGACGGGAAAATATTATACTTGCCTAGCAAGCAAAAACGCTTTACGTACTTCAAAGGTTGTACAATTAATCTGGAGAAAATTTAGTCACAGAGCTGCACGCTTTGGAATAACTAATGAACTCGATATTTTACTTGTTTTTTTTCCTCTTTCGTCCTCTGTTTTGTTGATATATTCGATGTTGCCAATAAAAGTTTTTGTGTATAGCTACCCCAAAATAATACTCTGTTCCTCTACTGCAGAGTAAATCCACTTCCTTGCAGAGGGCGGTACTCATTCTTTGGTCAAAAGACACGAGACCTCTGGATAAATCTAATAATCACGATTCGCTGATGTTTTGCTTCCTTGATGGATGAACAGGAATACTTTCTGCAACATAATTCGGTATGTAAATACAATTTGTTTTGTTTTTGGGTTTTTTTAAATATTGGGTGCCATGACCCATAAAACGGAACTGGAAAAACAATTGCAGACCTCCAAACGGATTTTAAAATTACCAAACGACAAACTATGCAAGTATTTAACTGGCGATTTGGGTAAAGGGAGATCATTTTCCATCGCAGGGTTGAACTGTATAATTGAATTACCGAAAAACAGCGTAATGTCAGAGACGCTCTGTCATCAAACCAGTAATGATTTGAATTCCGGAGCCCAAATACAAATGAATATGAGTTAATGTCTTACCAATCTTTTCTACATTTAGCATTTTGTAAGGAAAATACTTTCTGCTTTTGAATACGTGAAAATTAATTATGTGTTCTTTTGTGGGGAAAAACTTTTTAATGAAAAAATAACTTTACTTGCAGAAATTCTTACTAATAAGAAAATAATAACGGTACAATAATTAACGCAATACTGAAAATGGCATATGTTCAGTCAGATGAAATGGCACAAATAGTTGATTTTGTTCACAATTGGTTATTTTCCATTAATATTTGCTGCATATTGAGAGTGAATGTCTTCCAGGAAACACTGTGACCCATTGAGATGAAGGTAACTTGATTGGTCTGTGGAAGAATGAGTGTGCAGTCTTACTGAAGAGTGAAAGAGGGGGTGCTGAAAGGACAGTAAAAATTGACGCTTTGGAGTTTATTCTTGTCATATCCTAATATGGTACTTTATTCAAGGTCTCAGGAAACGATTCCCTGTGATTTAAGTTTGAGTCATAGAATTGACTGACACCAAAGTAAAAGCAAAATGCTTGGCCTGCCTTGTGTCATGCATGACCTGTCTAACGGTGACCACAGTTATTTATAGTGTAAGCTTATTGTTGTGCCTCATAGATTTCTCTCACCAGTTTTCCACCAAATGTATTGAGTTTTATGCCATGATGGCAGCTATTACATTGACTTCATGTATTCAATTTTATTTTTCCTCTAGGGCGAAGCAAGCTTTAAAAAAAAGGCCAAAATAATCATATTTTTCTCTCTCTCTCTTCATGTTTTTACTATGTGATGTTTCATTGAGCGGTCAAAAGTAGCCTTGGGAAATATGTAATATGTTCTCGCTCTTCATCAAGAGAGTGTCTCGGTCTCTCCCTTCTTTCCCACGGTGCTTGTGGCTCTGGTGTTCGAGTGTGAGATTGAGGTCTTTTGCCACGGGGCTCCGTCCACGCGTGCGAGGTGAAACCAAAAGAGGGAGAGCTCTGAGATCCCTGTAGACGTGACTGACACATAGGTCTTTCCACACAGAATGCTTGGAATATGGCGAATGGAACAGCTTTTTTATGCCCTCGATAGATTTCGATTCGCCAAGCCAACCGCAAAGGCATTGTGAGTAGCCGGCCACTAAGTATCGCTTGGGGGTTTTTATATCGACTGACCCCTGTGTTTGCCCTCGGTTTGTTTGCTCAGTGTTTAGTTGCTCAATAACTGTGTTGCAACTTCTGAGAGCATGCAAGTGGTCACAGCTTAGATATCTAGCTTTAGTTTAGTTTTTAGTTTTTTGTCCATTTTGCGAAAGAAGTCCCTTACAGAAGCCCATGCATTCAGGAGTTGCTGGAGGCCTTTGGACTGAGAGCTTAAGAAAGATTCTGATTGAAGAGTGTGCCGTGTTCTTTCTCCTCTGGAGAACCTGAAGTGAATCTGCCTTTTCCAGGTTGGCAGTGTATTCCATCAGCTGAACGAAACCAAAAAATTTTTTTTAAATGGCTCTGTCCTGGGCCAGGAGAGGTTTTTTCGGCCCAGTCGTCACAGAACACATGACTGGGGGACTGTTATGGACAGAGAGGCCTGGGAGGAGCATGGCTCTAAAGTGCAAGGGGCGATTTTCTGATTGTCGCCCCGCCAGTTAAACTCTTGGAAGCGCCCTGCGCACGTGCGAGTTTTGCCCACACATGGCGAGTCGTAAACGGCTTGGAAGCCCTAGCACCAGTTTGTGAAACGGCGTAAAATGGAGGAAAATGTGGGCTTAAGGGTTTTGCGTTTTATCAAGCCGTAAAACCCCAGCTGGGGCTCTCTTTATGGGGATGCGAGAGCGCGTAACCGCCTGAGGAAGGCAGGGCCAACCTGAGGGTTCGACACCGAAGGCTTCGGGACATTTAGCAAAGACGCCCCGACCGGAGGATCCCCGTAGACGTCTCGCTAACATGTTTTCTTTCTTTTTAACCGGATCGGTTACGGCTTTCGCGTCCCTTTCGGCTTGCCAAGGCGCTGCTGTTCCTTTGTTTACGATCGTGTATGCATAGCCTTAATTAGAGCAGCCTCGAAGATGGCTTCCAGATGTGAGCAGGAATTCGGAGGGCTTTGTAAAGAAAAGAAACATTTTCTTCTGCAGGGGAGGAGTAGAGAAACTCGAGTCTGTTAAAACTTTGACTTTGGACAAGGGAGAACGGGCCTCTTGCCCAACTGTCGGCACGGATTTTACATCTGTCTCTTCAGGGAGGCCTGTCGAGAATGATCCCAGTTTTAAAAATGTGTGTTTCTGGAACACATTTAAGTTTTGGCCATGTTTGTAGGGCTTGGAATAGGAAAACGTAAATAAATTGATGACAGAAAAAGAGTGAATTATTGACACATGAATTATGAATAACATAATTGTGTCACCCAAGGCATGACAATTCATTAACGTGAAATGGTTAGATTTAGGGGGCTTGTTTGTCATTTGTCTATAAACTGTGGTCACAGAAATGGAAGTGCTCTTTCAGTTTGTGTGACTTTTTTCACTGACCACACATTGCTTTTGTAAAGTTCTGTGGGAAATATTTTAAAGGTTAATATTTGGGATGGGTCTGAGAGTTGAGTTTCGTGATAATGTCGGCAAAGGTCTCTCTCTCTCTCTCTCTCTCTCTCTCTACACATATATGACTTTTATTCCAAATCCACATGGTTTTCAGAGAACCGTGCAAGAGTGAAAACGATTCAGGAAATTCCAATCTTTTTCTCTCCAAGGGATAAAAAATGACCGACATTCTTCCTAATCTCTCCCCACCCCCACCCCACAAAAATGGGTCCTGGGACAGAATCATAATTTTAAATGGGGATATGCTCATACAAATCTTTCAGATTATCTGATTAGTGGACACAGTTGAGATCCTCTTTTTGAATGATGGATGAATGATTTCTGCATTTTTATCTTCCTTTATCTGGGGGGACAATGTTTTAAAACTTCAGTACACTTTCTGATAGGAATCACTGCCTTGTTGTGGGGGAACTTCCTAGTAGATGTGTGTAAGCTAAAGAAAGGAATACCCTCAGGAGAGTTGAAATGGACCCCACATGTTGAGTTTGTGTCTGAGTTTTAGGGAGACACCTTGTTTTTACACATTAATTATAACTGATGGAGATGTATTTACTGTTGTACAATCTCATGAAAGGAACGTCTTAATTATTGTGAATAGCTTTTCAAAGAAATCCATTAATTTGAAAAGCTGAAATGGGAATCTGTTTAACAGTAATCAATCATCTCTGTTCTCTTGTATTGCTGGTAATGTTTGTATGAGCTGTGTTTTAGTATGTTTATGTGCGCAGTTAATCTAAACATAAAAATAAAAGAGAAACATGCTTGTTTTGGGCCTGGGATTGTTTATATTGACATGGTAGTTACTTTTTTCTACTGAGAGTGAGAGACTGGGATTACCACTGAGCTGATCTGGCCACCCCAGCTATGGTTTGGTCCAGATGTAGTCATGTTCTCTGCTGAGACCGGGAAGGGAAGTTCTGCAATCTTCCGAAATGCAAGACGCTCTGGAGCTTTTATGATTTGAATTGGCTGAGTGTTGATCTGAGTTAATTCCCAATCGGACGCGGTAAGCGTTTGTATTTTTAGCAACCGCTCCCCTGATGAGGCATTTATCCACAGATAATAGTCGCCTCATAATCACCGCTGGGATCTTTGTACTGTGTCGGCAGACTTATCAAATGAGTTAAATCAGAGGGGCCGAGGGACTGATTTCTGTCTGCATTGTTTTCGGGTCTGGTTTAAACACAGCGACTGACAAGGTCTGACAATGTGAAGATAAAGACTTTTTTTGTTGATGGAGATGAATGTAGTCCCTGTCAGGCCACCCTTCTCCTTTCCTCAGGAAAACCCCTACCTTGCGGAATCTGACATTAAGCTTCAGGACTGAGACTATAGCTGCCGGCCGTGAGGATTAGGCAGTAGGCTAGGTGGGGGGTGGGGGTGGCTCTGGGGGCTGAGTGCAGGACAGGCCCATGCTGCGAGATTTGACACTCCCACCACAGACTCCTCTCAGGGAGGGCTTCTCCCAAAGTTAGCTGTGTCACAGTTTAGCCACTGACTGTCGGCATGCTGTCTGTGTCTGTGCGTGTGTGCATGCGCGTTTGTGTGTGTGTGTGTGTTGGGGGGGGGGGGGGGTGTGTTCGCAAAACTCTGGGTAGTCGGAGCTGAAGGCTGACTCCCAGACTCGACTGAGAAGGGACGAACCAGGAGGGAAACCGGCCCCCGTCTCCTTCCATCTCCTAACCATGGCCGGGTTTTACAGCTGCCTGCGGGGGGAGAAGTAAGTGGGAGATGCTTTTTAAAAATAACGGCGGCAGCGTCTGTCTGTCTGTGTTCCCTCTCAGCTGTGGTGCAAACCCCTCCGGGTTGTCAGAGATGTTGTCATGTTACATTAGCGAGTGTGCCGCGTGTGCATCCACAGAGCTTTTATCTGAAGTAAACACGCTCCGTTTTTGCTTTATACTCCTGCCAGTCTCTTCTGCAAGGATGAGAGTGTGTGCCTGTCTCTGTGCGGATCTGTTTGAACAAAACCGTCAAAATGCCATTATTTACACTTGCTTAACTGGATTTTGTTTTATCGCTGCTGAGTTTATTTATTTATTTATTTATTTATTTATTTATTTATTTATTTATTGTAAGCGTTGTTGTTTTTAAAGTAATGAATGGTTTACTGGAGGGACTTAAGAGGCAAAGGCGTGTCTAATCGGCTAACGAGAGAAGACTGTCATGTGAGGACTGTTTGTGACAATGCTGGGACTGGGGGGGCTTGTTTTATGCAGGCAGAGTGTATCCTTAAAGCCGCTCTCGCTTGGACCAATGGGCTGTTTGATATCTGTGTGGAAGAGTTTCCCTTTTTTGGTGAGATGGTATTGATCTGTAGTTTGGTGCATTCTGCATGCTCGCTGTGAGGAGCGTGAAAACTGTGCTTCTTCCCTGCCCTCCCATATATACACTCGTGCATACATTCGTACACACACGTATACAAAACCGTCTCTCGCATACCGTTAAAGGTGGATTCACGGTTGATTGTCTTGTCAGGGTCATGGGACGGCTGACACCCACTTATTTTCCACGGCACCTCTGCCCTCTGCTGAAGGGGGGGGACTCGAGGAGGGGACGAGCTTCCTAGTCACGTGTTTCAGCGGTTGGCACATCAGGGCAAAGTTGAACCACGTTTGCTTGAAAAGTAATGCTTTTGTCAGCCCCTTTCTGCAAGGACCCAGAAATGAGTTGATCGCAGTGTGCAATTATGGGGCCACAAGTATTTCCTTGCACTGAAATAAAACGTAAAAACCAGCCTTTTAAAATATCTTCGGCCCAGGTCTTTAAATTGAAATTGAGCGATGGTCCGAAAGCTCTGATGTTCTCAGTCTGAGACAAATCTGTTTTGTTCATATCTGCAGCTCCTTTGTATCCTATTAGGTCTCTGTCTGTCAGATCACTATCAGGTTTCGTGCAGGGCAGATAAAGCTCTTTTAGCAATTATGTTAATGAAACTGGTGCCGACTGTCACTTGAACCTCCAATAAAGTTTGAAACAAAGTCTTGTGATTTAATAAGAGTTGAGGCCTTGATTTTGAATGGTGATGGGAATTATGCGGTTTCTTATAGATCTTTTGGTTAACCTCAAGTACCAAAATGGACAACACATACCCTGGTGACGGCAAGGAATTTAAACGGCTTCCTGTTTATGCGTCTTTAAGACTTCGCACACATCATGCTAACAAAGTCTCTAGAGCATCAGTACGTAACTTATTGTCATGTAGTTGCTCAGCAAACACTCAGAAAGTGTTTATCATTTTGCATCTCTCACATTTACACTTGTTTTATGCTTTACTTAGTCATGCAGTGGAATATTTACTGGGGGAATTCAGCTTAAGAACCTTTAATAACGACTGGGCACTTTTATATTGCTACATTACATCCCGGCTCCGTTTTCCTAGGTCTAAAATAGCACCTCAGTGTTTGAAATTTATGTTCCCAAAATGTATGTAATCTTGAACTTATGTAGACATTGTTTGGTTTAATGGCTATCTTTCTATATTGGTCCCAGTAAACTTTACTCTCAATGGGTTGTGTATAATTTGAACTACTAGCAACCTCTAATTAAAAGCACGCCAGTTTACTTCCCAATACAAAAAAGCTTTTTTGTTTTGTATTCAGTCCAATCTCTGGAAAGCTCAGTAAAGAGATTTGCATGTTTCTCCCCAAAACGGAGGGATGTATTGCCAGTAGCTGGCTGCTTGTAGTCAGTTTCAAAAGTTTGGAACGCGTTGCCCACCATCCTTTGGATGGGTAATGTCATAAACTCATTGAAGGCTCGCAGTAGATTTATAAACCAAGGAACCAAAATGATTTTCCCTCTATGGAGCAACGTAGAAGGCACCGTCTTTGGGTGCCATTTGGGTACCCAGCCTCTTCATGCCACTGCCAAGTTACACGTCATCAGTGATTTGCATGTTTAATTTGTAGTGTTGCCATGACAAGGGCATAATATGGATCAGGGGTGCACTCAAGGTGAGGGATCACTAAAGCTGAACATCGCATGGCTACGCTGTATGAAGGGAAACCCTGAGGATCAGTACATTTAATCCTGTAAACGTGGATTGAACTGATATTTATTTGAGCATTGTTTTTGTCTAACTCAGCTGGAAAAGACTTAGGCCGGGTGGTACTGGGCTCTACAGTAAATGACCATTAATCAAAACACTGGTTAGTGTTTGTTGTTGTTTCAGATGCCTTTTTTAATTTATTTATTTATTGTTCCTCCTCAATCCTTGATTGCATAACATAGGTGACGGTAAACATCAGGACATGGAACGTGGAGAGCTCTCAAAACAAATATTGAATGCGGGCCGACCCCTCTGGTGGCCCGCCTGAATGACGTACGTGATAGATGTGATGCCGTTTAAAATGTAAAAGTGCTTCCACAGCTGGGAGAGGAAGAGGAGAGCCCAGACAGCCAGCTGTGCGTGCGAGCGTTCTCTGAGTATGTACAAAACCTGAATGTAGGCGTGACTTCCCAGCTGTTGTTTTTTTTTTCTGGTCAAAGAAAGTCTCCCTTCGTTTCGCCCTCCAATGGTCTCCCTATTGAACATCTATGGTTTTCTTGTGTTTCAAGAAAACTGTTATTTTCAGAAAGATTTTTGGTTTTTTTTTTGTGATCTGTTAGTGTTATTTTGGTCCATCAATGCCGCCCCCGCCATGATTTCCAAAAGCACGTTCCACCAAAATGCTTCAAAAGTTAGGCGATAAAGCCAAGGACATCTGATTACAACAATGGCATTGGAAGCGCTCCAGTGCTAGTGAATTAGCCTGGGCTTCCTCTGCAGCTGGTTTGTACTTGTGAGAAAAGTGTAGACATGTGACTGCGTGGGCGGGTCAGAAAGCCATAGCGATCACATGGGGCCAGGAAAAGTCCCTCCATGGGACTACATCTGAGATCTGGAGTTTCACCTTTGCTTTTTGCAACAAGGACGTCGGCACGTCTCCCGTCTTCTGCTCTTCATTCCAGGGCCTCGTACGTGGTTTTCCGCCTGCTCCTCCACCTTGTGCCCCATTGTCTGCCGCTGCTCAAGGTGTGTACGGGCTCAAATTAGGGTTTGCCAAGTGTTCACATTGGGTAGGTTGATGTTCTTCTGTATCTCTGATCCTCTGCATGTCTGTGAGCTGTCCCACCAGCACTTGAACTGCGTACGTCTTCTCCTCATAGCAGGCAGGGGAAAAACATCTCTGTCAAGACGTCAATTTTACGGAGAGGGATGCCTTCTTTTAGAACAGCCAGGCTTTCGTGAGATGGGATGTCTCCGGCCCCACGTAACGGAAACAGTGTTAACTTTTTTCCCCCCCGACAAACACGGTGGAATGTTGAAATCTAGCAAACAGAGGTGACGATAACCATTTTCCAGCCAGAGTCCAGATCACTCTTGGCACATAAGGGGGGAGGGGGTAAAACAGACCCCTCCTCCTGTGGCGTTTTGCTGTCGCAAGCTCGATTAATAATTGAAAACAAAATTCTATTGGATGTAGTCATCCTGCCGCTGCTGCTCAATGTTAAACTGTTTGACAGAAATATTCCCAGAAGTAGCCACAGGCCGGCGTGCCCAAAAATTCAGCGCATCTTCCTTCGGAGCAACAAACTCTGAAAATGGCTTATGGGTTTTCCCCCTTTTGAACGTGTGCCTCGAGGTGACTGCGTTGTGTCAATAAGCGACACCTTGACGAAGCCACATACCTGCTGTTGACACAGGTGGTGATGGGAATGGCCTTGTTCAGGGTCGTGTGCAAAGTTTGGGAACTTGCACTTCCTCTAATTGTTTTGGTCAGTATTTAAGTCCCTAATGAACCGTGCCTCTTTAGTGTCAGTGGCCTGTAATAACCTAAGTCTTCTTTTGTATTGGCTGAGAGTCTTAGTCTGTGGTTGCATGCCAAAGGGGAGGAACAAAATTTCCCAAGTTTTAATCGCGCAACGTGAAGCGGGTTGGAACGCTGTGGCAGCCGTCATAATGATTTTAAGCAGAAGGAGGTAATTGGCTTTTGGGCGACCCATGGCGTTCCAGCTGTGAGACCATGGCCTTTTTGTCATGTGACGACGACGCTTAATCTAATTGCAAAGGGGCCCAGTTCTGTAATGGAGGCCTTTTCCGCTCCCTCTTCTCCCTCACGAGGAGCTGGGGCTCCAGGTGTAGGCACTTAGTGACCAGGAGGGGGCAGGAGAGAGCGGGGGTGGGGTGTGCCGATCTTGTAAGGTGAGTGGCGAGATGGTTCTCCACATTGTTTTCCAATTCTTTTCCAATCTGCTGGTGTGACGGAGGCTGCTCCTCAGTTCCGCGGTCCGGAGGCTGCTCCTCAGTTCCGCATTACATTGTGTCTTCTCTCTTTGGAGGAAGGTGCTTAATCTGAAGAGGAAAATGTGGTGTACTCAGAGTCTCCGAGACCGATTTGGATTCCCAGCAGGTTATACGTCTGTTATAATCTTAACTATCATCGTCACTGCCAAATCCTACCTGCGTAGTGTGGATTGCTACTATTGTGGATTCTCTGTTTAGTGACAGGGACAGAAAAAGAAGGTGTAGTCCAGATCAGGATGGTATTATTGAAGATTAGAATGAATGTGGTCAGATTATGAGCTCATGAGGATGAATATTCGTACCGAACCTGAAAAGAGTTGCGTTTTCAACCGTCTTCTTGGGATTGAGAAGCTATTTATACCTTAATACTGCTTTTAGCAAGTGCAGATTTTACCGGTTTGCTGTTCCTTATCCCTAATTCAGCGACTAATTCTTTTGTTTTTTCTCGTTTGATATTCCCAACTTCCTCTATGTGTGTTCTATATCAAGGTTTTGTTCTGACCTGACATTAAAATGGGTGTAACTTTTGGGTTTGAATTGATTTGTTTCATTTTATTTACTGTTATTAATCAGTTGTCTGTACCTCACGCTGGGGGCTCTGCAGTCTGCCCTGGCCCATTCACGACGTACGGCGGCTTGGACTGGCCTCCAGTACGCTCATTCTCAAACGCGGGTAACTGTGGTTAATAGATTTCAGTCCTTTCATTGACTGGACATAGACAGTTCATAAACAGACCCGAAGCTACCCCCGTACGTATGAAAATATTTCTCACTGAACGGCGAGTTTGAAGGAGAATACAGTGAAGACGTATCCAAAGAGCAATCTGATTTTCACCGGTTAAGCTTTGTGGAAGTTACAGAGCCGTTAAGGACCAAGCCAAACCCCGGACTCATTGAACAGCACTCAGACAGTTGGGAGAAAAAGGTACGAGTGTGTTTGGTCCATAATAAAAATGGAGTGACTTAGCACCTTGGTTTTCTTAGTGGGGGCCGCCAGGGGGGTCTCAGCACATTTTTATTTTTATTTTACATTTGCCGTAGCATTGTCAATGGGTTTTTAAAGACAGGGGGGCCCCCGACCAGAACCTTATGGTATTTGGGGGGGTCTTGGCATGGAAACGTTTGGGAACCCCTGACTTAGCAGGCTTTACGGTGGGGAGTGGCCGGGACGCATTCTAACAAGCGTCATGTTAATCACAGGGTTTGCAGCTTGGAGCAGTCTGTCAGACACGCGCATGACGGCTTCCCTGTGGTTGCAGTGCTGGAGGGGGGTGGTAGTATCTGGGCTGACCACTCCAGGAAGCTTTTACTCACTTGTAGTAATCTTTTGCTGACAGCAGCTGCTTATCGGCATGCCCGCCTCTGCTCTGTCCGGGGCGTGGCCCGTGACCGCTCCGTCTTGTCTCAGTCATGGCCGTAAACACCCTCAATAGTTATTTATCTTCTCTGACAAAGCCCATCCTTCTGCCATTTTCTTCTGGCTAGAGTGAGATCTGGCCCTTTTTTTAGCAAAACTTGAAATGCCATGAAAACATTTGACGAATGTTGTTAAATCGACGCGATAGTTTCTCCTCATTGCTTATTTTTAATTTGATTTCACTTCAGTAATGAGCTGCCCTCCTCATTTTTATGTCATGGGGTGACCCTTCTTTCAGGTGTCTGGATTTAAGGGTGTAGAGGATGAGTGGCCTATCGTGGTCCTCTCAGGTGGATTTGTAAATGAACTCCTCGTGGTAAATGCAATACATGTTGTACGAGCACAAAGCGGGAAAAGGTGACAGAGCAGTGGTTCCGTCCCACGGAGTCCGAGGAGACCTGCTCTCTGCCGCTCTCTGATCCCGGACAGACGATGCCCTTTGTTTCTCCAGCAGTGACTGCAACATTATGGCTTCCGGACCTCCAGATCTGACGGCGAACCAGGAGCCCGCGGAGGCCCCGGAGGACTGTCCAGGTAAAGGCCTTATGTTTCATCATAACTCTTTTTCCCTGTGATCTCCCTCTGCGCCTGTAGAGGGGCTCTCTATCATTCCGCTCGTTTCGGGTTCATTTTAAAGCCCGTGTAGCAAACGGAACAGGCTTTCTGTTAGAGGCGGTGGCCACACTCTCGGTTTAGTGGAAATCAGTTTGATTTGATCATTTCTAAAGAATTATTTAATTATTCAAACCGCTAAGTAACCAGAAGTTCTAATCTTAATGGTTTGAGTATCTTTTCTTAGAGATGGTTAATTATATATCCTAAGCGAAAAAGACGGCTGATCAACAATCAGTACTGGGTTGTTGTTTTTTTAAATTACTGGGCCTGGACTTAGAGCAGCGGAATGAGACGTATAACCACAGCGAAAAACTTATGCATTACCATTAGCGAATTAACCTTTTTTTATTATCGATAATACCATGGTGTCAACCGCTCAACGGTTTAAAAAGCATCGTTAGAATTTTAGATACTTACTAGACTTTTTATTTTTTTCAAACCTCGCGCATTGATTTTTTTGGGGTTGGTTGGGAAGGTGGATATTACCTTCCCATTTAGCTTACATTCAATTTCTGGCTACGCCTCTGATGATGAGTGAAGAACGCAGGATGCGGTCCTTGTTTAGTTTGTGCTGGCTGGAACTGAGACAGAGCTGACGTTTAAGCCTTCCTCTGCCTCACCCCCCCACAGTCCCCTAACGCTGCTCTTTGGTGTTATGGGAACAGGGAGGCCGAAGACGGAAAGGTCAAAGGCCACGCTTTCACAGTTAAGGAAGCGATGTGCTGGGATTAGCCACTTCCTTCGGCAGCACGGGATAATCTCCTCCCTAGGATTTAAGTTATAAAGGGAAGGGCAACGTCAATTAAAAGGACGTATTTGTTGATGGTCGTGGACAACCTGGCTACGGGCCACTGCAGGGTCTGGATACGTAATCTTTTTCACCCAGTTGTTGTCCCATGACATGATCATGGTATCTGGATGTAGCCAAGGCAGAGGATTTATTGTCAATTGAATGGTCTGACTGAAAGCAAGGCCATCATCACAAACCTGCCTATTGGTGGCAGGGTCTGTTGACAGTACGTCACTGCCCACATTGAGGGCTCACTACAGCACCTTTTCTCCAGGGTGAATGCCTTGCCTGGCACCTGATGAGGAACTGGAAGAACGATGCAGTTGTGCACGGCCCGGCAAAATGGCATCTGCTGAGCAAATAAAATAACACGGCATGCCTGCCCAGGCCTGACTGTGAGGCTTTTCACAGAGAGGGCCCTTTAAATAGCTTTTGGTTTAATTTAATCTGGTGGCTAAGTGGGAGCGAAGCTCGTGCTGGGCCTCTGCTCTGTTTATTCCAGCTGTACGGGCGTCAGGAGAGTCCTGGCGGCTGTCCCAAACATGCTCAGACCCTGCGGTTCTGCCCACCAGGACCACGCGACACTGCCTGGATGTCGGGGCAGAAGAACGTGGGCGTTTATCCCTTTACCCAAACCTTTGAATGTGATTTTTACATTGGTGAGGCCAACAGTTGTGGTCACTCGGTTCTTTTTTTTCTTTTTTTCGCTTGAGCGGGGCTTTCTTTCTGGCGTCCCGGATGCCCAAATTAAAAAACTGTGATCCTGCCAGAAACCTTGTCTGTTATTGGATCTCATGAGTTTTTTTTTTCCTGCAGAGAGTTTGTCTGGCCCCCTGTATAAATGGCTGTACCCCAGTCCCCCCGGCTTCTAAAAATTGTGTGTCCCAGCTTTATTCAGAGGGACGTCCAAAGGGGCCTGCGTTTTGTAATCGTTTAGTTCCTCCCTTGTGGGATATTGGCAGTATCTCCAACAGGCTTGACCTTCTCCAGCAGAACTGGCCTATCTGCTCCTCTGAATGTAAACTCTGAAAGAGAAATGACACGTTGTTTCCATATTAGGAGGCGAAACATGGTTGGTCACTTAGAGAAATTGTAGGCACCACCTCACATCAGGAAATATGTTGACGCTGACCTTTTATTCTAAACAAAGCCTTTTAGAGAGCTGTAAAATATATTGAGATATTAAGGCTCCGGGGAAAAAGGGTGATTTAAAGAGGGAAAAGTACTGTGAAACAGAGATGCTAACGCCAAGGATAACGGCGGCTGTTTTACTGACCCCCTCATTAACGCGACCTGGGGTTTATGGCACAAGGAGGATGAATTACCACAGGTTTAAAGTACAAGCTGGGAATAACTGACCTCCTCACAGTGGTAGAGGGTTCTCTAAGAGTTCAAAAGGTCGTGGATCAGCTTCAATTGACATTACCTCATGCCCCAGTCTGGGAAATTTTTGTTTGTTAAAAATATACGATTAACTATATGCATTTACGAAAATCTAAATGCTGGTTTTATCTGTCTGTTATCTTCTTTCTTTCTGCAACATTGAACGAAATTGGATATGGTCATTTAGTTATGGTGAACTTTTACCTCATTCTACTGAATTTGCTTGTTTATCTTATATTTTAGTTATATAATATATATATATATATATATATATATATATATCCGCTAACTTAATAAATATGTTAATAACTTACTTGCATGCAGAAAATAAATAAATAAATAAATAAAACGTTTCTGAATTGGATGTTACAAATGAAAAGTTTAAGACCAGCCCCAACGTATACTCAACCAAACGTCAGAGCCTGAACTGGTGTGGAAGGGGTTGTTGTGGACGTTTAAAAAGAGATGGGAAGCATATGTCCGTTTTCTCATCTTATGACTTTGTGTTTTGTACTTCAGGAAAGAAAAAGTCAAGATTCCAGACTTTCAAGAACTTCTTTGCCAGGAAAAAAAGAAAAGAGACTGTAGCCCCTGCAGGGGAGGTGGGGCTAAAGGCCAGCCAGTCCAGCGACAATGTCTGTAGCACGGAGCCATCAGTGACCCTCTCCAACACAGACCATGAGTCTGGGTAAGGCCATATTCCGGAGAATGAATATGCTTGGGATCGGTAAATGCATAAAACTTGTTCCGTTTTTAAATTTTATTTTGTCTAACACTCGGCACGAGGAGCGAAAGTAGCTAGGGTATTTTGCTTTTATTTAAGTTAATGAATGTTAAGGTTCAGGGCAAGCGTTTATCACCGCCGTGGTTTTGTGTTTCACACTGTTTGTACTGTATCTTCGATAAGGCGTCTTTTTAATCAGCGCACCCATCGCTCGTTCCCAGAGAGGCTCCAGGCGGAGTTTCGGTTCTTGTCTGTGCATAGGATAGCAACACTCCTGTAGATGGAGATTTAAAATAAAATGATGTTGTCTGCTGTGGGAGTCACTTTTTTTTTGAAAACCTTGTTTAGTTTAATGTCATTTAGAGCTTTTCGCCTCATCTTTGTTGCTCTACAACTTTAAAGGCTCATTATTCCCCCTAATTCAAAATGCACTGCAGGGAATTTGCCGTCTCCCTCCCACATATCCACATTTCTAATAATGAGCCAACTGTTTTTACACATATTGGGTCTAAGTGAATTTATGGACATTGGGCAGACCGCTTCATACCTGACGCTGACCTAGTTTCCTTGACTCGCTCCTTTGTAAACATGGCATGGTTCATACTTTGTGGTTTCCAAACAAACAACCTGAACTAGTTTCAGGTCTTCCTGACTCCATGGAGCCTTATTGAAGTTAAAGTTTTACTAATGGAATTAGTTGTACAAAAGGGGTTATGTATGTTATCTAGCATTTTCCATTTCCTTTTAAGGGCCAAGGCTAACATGGGGAACAAGGCTATGTCACACGACAGTGTCTTTGTTTCCGATCTGCCCTCATCCGAAGCCAATGAGGGCCTGGTGTCCTCCCAGGAGAGCATCCATGGGAAGGTGAAGTCTCTGCAGGTAATCCTACGGTTTTTATCTGTCTTTCACGCCTTGCTTTGGGTCACGGGTGTGTCTCTGAAAGCGGCTGTGGGGTTGGTGGCGCAGTTCAGGCGAGAGAGTGGACATTAGCTTTGACAGACCTGTGCATGACCTGGGGATAACATCAACAACTCTCGCAGAAGCCTCTTGGAACAAAAACTGGTGTCTGAGCTGTCGCACCTCCCAGCTGGAGTTGAGCCTGAGGAGAGAACAGAAACGTCTGCAGCCAAGTGGAGACTGTGGGCCAAAGCCCATCAGTGCAACTGGAGTTCTCTTCTCCAGAGCTGGTTTACCGCTACATACCTCTGCCAGGATGAAGGTTGTACAGCCTCTCCTATAGTAGTAATAATAATAATGATGAGCTAGACAGAAGAAATGAAAGTAACGTATGGAGAAAGCACCTTGGGGTCAGCATGTTCATTTTCATAGTGATCATAATGAAAGACATGAACCTTCGCATCTTGGTGTCCTGCTGCGGGAGACCAGGACAGCTCTAGGGTCTAAGTCGTTTCAGTTTGTATTTCCACGATAATTACTCTGCCTTTTCGATCTGACAAACCGATAGATATTCCTCAGACTCAAGTTCACTCGCTAGCCTCCCAAGCCCTGAGACTCCCTCTGCTGGTGCTTGGGACTGGATGTATTGCCTTCCATATAACCGATTCCCAAATTAATTATCTTGTTATGACTGAGTAGCTAATTGGATGCTAATCCGGATTTATATCTCTTGACGGTTATCTTTTATGTGTCCATTGGGGGATGAAAACTTGTGTAACCTTAGGTGCGTTTGCACTCGTTTAAACGTAGTGCATATCTAATAAAAAAGATAAAAGCTGCGTCTTCTAATCACTTCTGCTAATTTGTGCCACTTGAATGAATTGGCATTCCACTTAATTAAGATTATTTGGAAATTCAATTATCTAATTGTTCCGGGGCCTAGAACAATTAAATAATTGAAACGCTAATCAATGTTAATTAAGATGATTACTAAGCTGTATCATGGATTTGCCTAAGGGATACCAATTAAAAATTATTATTTGAAGGCATGGAACTGTTTATTCTTCTCTTTAGTACAAACACACCTCCAACAATTTATTTCACATAAATTACTATAACCAACCCTTAAATTAAACAAATTTCTGAACTGGGCATTTAAAAAATAAATAATAATTTAAGCAGTCACAATAATTACAATTTTAGACATCTGGATATTTATAGTCGCAATATAGGTTTGCCCTCACTTGGACGCAGAACACCAATGCCCGTCTGGTACCTTAACCATTATGTCACCTGCTGCAGCCTATGCTACCTGGTTATTTGGCTGCCGTATAGAGGATTAAAAACACTCTGTAGGCCTTGCCTTCAGCGGCACTGTGAGTAGACCTATATGGGGGTATTTTGCTCTCAGCTGCAGCTGGCACAGACCATTCGGCTGGGATCCCCTCCAGCCCTCATCTGTGCGACAAAGGGGGACGACACAGGTGCCCTGTCTGAGGACGACGGTCTGCCTTGCAGCCCCCCCGAGATCTCCACCCTACACGCGGTTCTGGCTGGGTCGTCTCACAGGGTAAGTGCTCCACCACCACCTTGTCCAGCCTACATGCACTTTTGATGTTTGCCCAACATCTAAGCTTACTGGGTAGGTCCTTGCTGACCACACCCCGCCCCATCCCACCCTACATTCACTCACAATAGTTAGGTGCTCCCTGGCTACACCTCCTCCTCCTCCTCTTCCTCCCTACATCCATTTTGAATGTATATATTTTGCACCCCTTTTAATGTTACAGCTGTGATCTCTGGTATGGCCTATGCTGGCCACCCTACATCCAATGGGTGGGTTCCTTTCGTGCCCCGCCCCGGGTTAGTTGCTGTGCTCCCCTGTCACAGCCCCCTTTATCTGCTATCCTGATATGCTCCACGCTGGCTTATAAACGAGGAACATGGCCTGTTTGGGAGCTTCCTTTCTTATGTCTCTTTTTGTCCCCCCCCCCCGTCTCCCAGACCTCCAACCTGGTCCAAAGATCCAGCTCGCTTAGCCTGGAGGGGTTTGACAGTGATGACGAACAGGTAACTATGACCCCAATCCATTACCCACCACTGAGAAGGGATTCCCCTTATGTTCCTTTACCCATGGACTGTACAGCTATGTGGAAGAGCAGGGTACTTTGTGACTGCTTGCTCAGATTGAAGTAACTACAAGCAGCTGAAAGGATACAATCAGAGTGAATGGGTGACTAATTGTCCTTGGTTGGTGGGTTGAGGAAGATCTTGCATATTTTATATAACAATCAGATGTACTTTAAAAATGGGGCTTTAACATGCGAGTTTCAAGTTTAAGTTTTAAGTCAAGGTCTTTTTACCCTGTTAAGAACGTCACACAATGTAGTCACACAGGGGTAGTGGCCTTGGAGAATAAAAATCGACACTTTAGTTAAAGGTTTCCTCCCACATACTCGGTCCAGAAAGGAAGGAGTTGGGTGGAGCCCAGAGCACGTTTCACCAAGGCCCATGTTGGTCACTGCACCTCCCCTGACAACGGGCCCGTTTAGTTTTGGGTGGGGCCTGCAGTTTGTGGCCTGGGCTGGCAGGGCTCCTCAGGAAGTGCCATTGCTGTTAGCAAAACCACCGTCCTCACAATAAGGCAGATGTAAGGCGGCGCTGTTTTACCAGGAGCCAAAAACACTGCAGTTTAGTCGCTGGCTTTGTGCCTAATGCAAAGATGGAACATCCCAAATACCCAAATGAAATCAACTTGTTCAAAGCACATGTGAAGAAGCTTTTTCAGCTTTGATGTGCAGAGAATTTGACAGATAGTGTGTCATCTAATAAGCCCCCCCTTTATACGGTGGTTTAACAATATGCTTGGTGACCATGAGACCTCCCACGAGGTGTAAATAAGCCCTTAAGGATTTCGGATAGGAAGTACTCTGAGGAAACTAACTGTGAACCACTAACAGCCCGGGTTGTTAAATGAAAAGCTTGAGGGTAGTAGGGAGACCTTTGGCCACTAATGCCACTTTTCTATTAGTATATCTGACCCAACCCAGAACCAGCCTGGCGCTGTGCGGCACAGTACTCACTGGCATATCTGACTCAACTATAAACAAAATAAATTTTTTCTCCACTGATGGGTTTCTCACAAAATCTAATCTTGTAAATTATATATTATGTCTATATGTCTATAGCTAAATTAATGGCGAGAACAATCAGTGTTTTTATTTGGGAAATTATATTATGTTTATTATATTGGTATATTTTCTGACAGAGAATGTAAAACAAAGCTACGTGGACTGTTTCCGTACTAGTTTCAAGATCCATCATTGTTGACATTCACGTAACTCCAGTTCCAATGCATAGGACATTATTAACCTCAGCTCAAGTAAAGCAGTGGAAAAACACCCAAGGCCAACACCAGGTCAACTTCCTGGTCCTGGTCGGGTCGGATGTGCCAGTGGAAATGGATCATTATAACCATGAGAAATCTGGAGTTTCTGCTCTCAAATGGAAGGTGTTAGATAGAGGGAAGCTGCTGCTCTTGTTTTTGCTGTGGTTGTGGAAGAGGGAAACAGCCGTGAGGGGTTGTGATGTCCCCACATCTGGGAGGCCAAGAGCAATATGGGACAGCTGCTCGTCTTGGCCGTTTAACCCTGGGAGCAACGTGAACTGAGAGAAAGGAAGTTCTCATCGTCAGGCAAAAAGCACACAAACACGCAAAGAGCAACAAACGCAAGCAGTGTGGCCAGATTCCTTCCCAATCAGGATTTTATAATTTGGGGGGTTTTGTGCGGATACAAAATTACATATAAACTAAATTTCCCTGAAATTTCAAGCTTAAAATACTATATTGTTAGTAACATATTTATCCAGGTCTATTTGCCCACATTTGATTACTTAACTCACAATGAAATGTAATGTGTGCAACAGAATACTACGTTAAAATAAATAATAAGTAATAAATGCTTAATTCCTTAATTGGGATATGTCATCATTTTTGACTTGAGTGAACCAAGCGATGCCAACTGTCGGACATTTCTCAAAATGTCTCAAATGGGCTACTTTTCCCAGAAGTGGGCAGGTATTGGTGCTGCTGAATATTGGCAAAAAAATTTGGCAGCACCCTTGCATGCACAAAGACACACACCAGTTTGTAACTATTATCTTTATTAACTATTGTAACTTGCTTATCTGTTTGCGCTAAACTTTCGTTTTCTCTATCAGACTCCCTGCGTCTGCTTAAACTGGCTCCAAAATGTTCAGCTTACAACACTGAACCAGCTCGCTGTTTAACTTTTTAAAAAAGTATTTATTTATAAGCCACAGCAGTTCTTTGCTCAGATGTGAGACTTAAATTCTACCCTCTGCTTGTTTACCCTACGCTTGTTTACGGGGTTTAACACGTTTCCAGTTGCGTTCAGCATACTTTTGAGGGATTTTTGGTCTTGTGATTCATGGCTGGGGTGTTTAGCAGAGTGCGGGTGGTGTTCGATGACGTCCGTATGGTCTCCCGTGTGGTCTGGCGGGAAAACAGGAACGTTTAACCTCTCTAGCTCCGAGGAGAAACGCAGGACAGACTTCTGCTGGAACAGGATGGTTTGTATGAGTTCCGGAGAAAAATAAGTTGTTTATGGCAGTTACAGCGCTGCTTGTCCGTTTTGGTTAGATGCCTACATTAGAAATTAGAAATAAATAAAGCTTAAAGGTGCCGAAAATATCTGTGACATTTTATTCCCTTCCCTCTCTGAGTGTGATTAGTGAACCTGAAATTAATTTCTGATCTGATTATATTTGAGGGCATATGTTTGGGGTCAGACTGGAATCCCTTTGAGAGGCTAAGAGCTCTGTTTATTCAGCCAGTGTCTGTGTGGGCAAGATAAAAACCATGCAGGGCTTATTCAGACAGGACCATCGATAGTGAGTTTGAAGGTGCAGTCAGGGCCATGATAGAGCTACCTTTGACATAGCATGTGTTTAGACAAGGAGCTACCTTTTACCTTTGCCATAAGTGTAACAGGGAGAAAAAGGGAGAAAACTATGAAACGAAAAGAGGTCTGTTTAAAAGACGGCCATATTGTTTTTTCTAAAAGTGCATAATGTAAAAAAAGATACCTGAATTAGTGCTCCAGAAGTGTAAAGAGGTAGATTTTATTTTCGATGTTAATAAGTAAAATAATGAACATGAGACTGATATAGTGAGGTTAGATTTAGAATAATTGTTATAAATTGTTTGAACAGCTACCCTGAACCCAGAGAGATTACTTCTATTATGCTCATGTTATATACGTCTCAACACGTGCCAACATCACCTTCCTTTACTTCAAATGGGCATCAGTGCTGGGCAATTATTAACCATTCGCCATGATCCAACACTTATGCAAACAGCCGTGGGATCATTTAAACTGGTAGCGTTATTTCACTGAAATTTGCTTCGCTCAAAGCTTGAACAGCCCTTTCTAAGACAGTGCCCATTCCTAAAAATTGGCTGTTCAGAATGAGGGAAATAACGTGTTGTTGGTAGAGCTTTATATGAAACCGGTATGTATGTGTGTCACAAGTGAGATCATGTTTTTTTCTTTTCCTTTTCATTGTAGATGTCCTTTGAGGCCAGCTCTTCCAGACCAGTCAGTCCGCTGATATATCACCCAGTGGACTTCAGCCAGCCGGCCAGTTCCTCCAGCTGCCTTGACAGCTCGGTCGCACGACACCGCATCGCCGTCAAGCACAGAGCCTACGCCAAGCGGAAGCCCATCAGCGTAAGGGCCCCCCTTGCTGGTTGAAATGCAGCGTTGTTGTAACGTTCCCACGATGTTGCCACCGAGCGCTCGCAGTGTAGGTCAGGTGTTTGACCATCCCTCCGTGCCACCACCCAGGCCCAAACACAGCAGTTTTACTGAATGCCGGGGTCTATTGGTTCACTCGGGCTCCTGACTCCAACTGATTTATGGTCCTTTTTTGTGATATCCTTGAGTAAAATAAATGGCTTAATAAGTCCCAAGAGTGCTCCACTAAACGTTCTTATTCATTAATCAATTTAATGTTTTGATGTAATGCTGACTCTGGCTGGTGTCTTTTTATACCACTGAACAAAGCCCAATTTTCCCTTTCCAGAGGGAGTTATTAGAAGCCAGTAAATTGAAGGCTTTAAGTGGGAGACTGCCACTCCGAGTGGAGGAGAACCAACAAAGTTGTGCTTTAGAAGAAAAATCTACTTCAGAAGAGAACATGCATGAAGGTAAGCACTGTAGATGCTAAAATACAGTATTCAATAAGATCCATGCGTGAACAGCAGATCAATAAGTATGAATACAAAACATAGTGGGTTTTATTGACAATGATGAGAGAAGCTTCCACAATGCTAGTGTGGATTCAATTCTTTTCCAGGTTTCCAGATCCAGCTAGCAGATGCAGATGAGGAGGCAATTGGAGTTGGAGAGCAGAAGGTTATGACGTGTGAAGAGGCTTCCTTGCCTGTTCCACAAACAATTGAGGAGAATTCTGATCAAGATCTGCTCAACATGGAGGAGGGTGAGGAGCAAAGCTCTGTACATGATGTCTCTCATCATCAAGACGCTTCCTCCACCTCCTCTTCCTCCTCCGCCTCCGTTGTGGCCGACTCAGAACCGTTTCTCCAAGATGGTCTCCCGGTTCTTCAGCAGCCGCTCAAGACTGTGTCTCCGCTGGCTAGCTCCCAGGAGTCTCTGGGCTCTTTAGATACCCCTGATGGGCAACATGCAGACTATATCCTGGAGTCCAGCAGCAAGGCAGGTTCAGAGGAGCACGGTTCACTACTTCTTGAGGTGTTGAGCTCCCTCGAGCACCCCCTGACCTCTGCGTTTGTGTTGGAGCCAGAAGCTGTGTTCCTCAGGATCGAGATGGATAAGACTAACCTTGAGAGTGCGGTGGAGTGCAGTCTTCCCGACAAGCAGGCATTGTCTCCTGACCCACAACATAGCCTGTTGGAGGAGGCTACTCCACTCAGCAGTGAAACACTCTGCATTTTTGTCGGCACCGATGAAGATGAACACTCTGAAGAAGAGGAATGCATGGAATCAAAGGAGTGTGAGGGTAACACAGACCAAGAAGGAAAAGACTTAATCAAAGTTCCGCAACATCTGCTTTGTGGAGGTTTGGAGGAGAATGAGGATAGTGTGGAAGCTGAGACAGAAGATCTGGTTACAACTGAGCCGTGTCTACCTCGTGAAAACGAGGAGCCGGAGGAAGACAAGGACGTTACCGTGGAAGAAGAAATGACTTTAGGGGTCCAAGAAGTTAATATCCCAGTAGAACTAGACAGGGGTATTGCAGAACCAAGGTTTGTAAATGAAGTGGAAGAGCTTCCAAACTGCTGCTCTGTCCCAAAAAGAGACAGCATTGAGAGTCTTGGGTCAACCAGTCAGCCAACCATCCAAATGGTTGACACTCCACCCAAACACCCGTCTGAAGCAGACAGCAGTCTGGACCAGGCTGAGCCCATCAGGCCAAGTGACGGGGCACTCGGCAAAGGAACTGACGAGCCCTCCCCTACTACAGACACAGGTCCTGAACAGAGTACAGAGGAGGTCCCGGCTATCCAGGAAGATTCTGGGACACGGCCAGTTACTCCTGATCAGGGCAAATTCAGGTTCACTATTGCTCCGGCTTGGCAGAGGTCGCTTTCTGGAGGCCAGTTGTCCACGTCTGTGGCACACGGGGCTTTTGAGGTACAAACCCCCGAAATGACACACATTCCCAGCAGAGCGGAGTCTGTTGATCCGGTGAAGGGAGAATCGGCACCCACGACTGAGAGCGCAGTGGAGGCATTAACCCCTCTCCCCAGTGGCACCAATGCTGAGGAGGAAAGCGGGGCAGAGAACCTGTTTGGGGTAAAACTGCGGAAAACATCACTTCGTCTTCGCTATGGCAGTGAGGGTCCCGGAGAAATCCCTGTGACCTCTGCAGAACAAGCGAAGGCATCCTACCCTGAGCCCCTCAACACCAAACCAGCCCTTCCCAGGAAACCTGAGCTAGTGGATGACAGTACTCCCAAATTTAAGAAAATACCAGGTATTGAGCCTCCTTGTTATTAACAACCGCTTACAGCTTTGCATATACTGTTTTCATGGTTAATCAGTCAAATTACACATTTAATTTTGTGTCCTAGGGTTTTTAAGAGAAAATTATTATTTTTTGCAGTGGCGCTGTTATACTTTATTATGTTCTCCAGATGGCAAAGTGCCATGTGTTTGCTT